>PVLC010002319.1:0-117613 GCA_004027655.1 Graphiurus murinus | reverse complement strand
ATAGAGGTTTAATATCTAGGATATACAAAGAACTCAAGAAAATCGCAACTAAGAAAGCAAATAACCCAATCAAAAAATGGGCAAAGGATCTAAATAGACACTTCACAAAAGAAGAAATACAAATGGCCAATAAATGTATGAGGAAATGTTCCACATCATTGGCAATCAGGGAGATGCAAATCAAAACTACCCTGAGATTCCACCTAACACCAGTCAGAATGGCAATCATAAAAAACATGAACAACAACACCTGCTGGCGAGGGTGTGGAGAAGTGGGAACCCTAATACATTGTTGGTGGGATTGCAAACTTGTGCAACCACTGTGGAAAACAGTATGGAGGATCCTCAGACGAATGGGAGTGAACCTACCATATGATTCAAGGTCATTTTCAATTCCAAACATCTCCATGTTTTTTATCGTTTATATGGAATTAGTCTACATTTGATCCTTCATTAGCTCACCATTTTCTCATGAGTATTTTCTATAAAATATATTGTAATTGTGAGAATAATCTAATGCCTATAGCTAATAATTTTAATGTAACATCTTTCTATCCTTTCTCCTTTATTCTAAGCAGAAGACTCAAGTGGAAGAACCTCTACAAGGAGACAAAATTTGGTTCCATCATTTCAGAGCTATAATGACTTGAATAAAATGGTGCTAGAGGTAAGGGGGGCTTTTTTTCTTTAATTACTTTGTATGTAGAATACATATAAGATAAAAGTAGTGTTTTTCAAAGTGTGACTCTGAGACCATATGTGTCAGAATCATGTAAGAAGCTTGATAAAAATAGAGATTCCTAGGCAGCAACTTAAGCCATTTGACTCACACCTGTTTGGGTCAGGAGTCTGATTCTCTCAGGCACCCTAGATGTGTCTTATGCTAAGTGAGTTTTGGTAACCACTGATACTGAGTGACAGCAAACATGAGCATGTTAAATAACTATTTGGGACTAATTCACCATGTGTCATTAGACTGTAATGAATAAGCATTCAAGACTTTTTATTTCTTCAAGGACATTTGATATTTATGGTTCCTATCTCCAAGAAAACTGGTTTGTTTCACTAAGTTCAATAGCCATGAACACACCAGAGGGACCACAGTACTTTGAGTGTGGCAGATAGGGATACAGATTTTGCCTTTGTCACTTATTGATTTTGTGTTTTGAGTTACCATCTCTGAGCCTTGAGTTCTTTCTCTTTGCAATAGGTAAGAATTAGCTCTATCTCACAGACTCTGAAGGACTGAGAAAAAGGTAAAGTTAACAATTTCTAGTGCAGTGTTAAGCACTTCATAGATGGCTCAGAAATTATGAGCTCAGAGCCAGGTGTTGTGGCACACACATATAATCCCAGTACTTGGGTGGCTGAGACAGGAGGATCCGGGTTCGCAGTCAGCCTCAGCTTACTCAGGCCCTCCACAACTGAGTAAGACCCTGTTTCAAAATAATAAAAATAGGACTGGGGGTGTAGCTCGGAGGTAAAAGGCCCTGGGCTCAATCTCCAGTACCGCAAAAAAAAAAAAAAAAAAAAAAGAAAGAAATTATGAACTCAAACCATTTTTCCCTATGGTACAGGCTGACTTCAGCACTATGACCATATGACCATTATTGATCATAATGGGGTCTGGCAAAGGCTGGAAGCAAAACTTCACTGACCATGGATAAGTGTGGTCATTTTTGAATATAGACTCTCTACAGCTTATGATGGGGTTTCATCTTAGTAAACCTGTTAGAGGTTGAAAACCCCATAAATAAAAATGTATTTACTATGCCTAAATATATAGTGGTGCTGGGGATTCTACCTCCATGCTACACTCCAAGTCCTATTTTATTTTTCATTTGGAAATAGGGTCTTACTAGGTTGCTGGGAATCTCACTAAGTTGCCGAGGCTCTCCTCGAACCTATGACCTTCCTGTCTCAGCCTCTTAAGTACTGGAATTACAGGCATGAGCCACCATGCCTGGCCACAACTAACTTTCTTAATATCACAGCTTAGCCTGACCCACCTTAAATATGCTCAGAGCACTTACATTAGCCAACAGTTGGGCAAAATCACCCAACACAAAGCCCATTTTACAATAAAGTGTTAAATATCTCATAGAATTTGTTGGATCCTGTGCTGTAGATGAAACAGTTTCTACTTAATGCATATTTCTTTTGCACCATTGTAAAGTCAAGAAATCACAAGTTTAACCATTCTACTATCTGTACTTCATCTGACATCAGTATGCTACTAGGTTGGGGACTATCTTTCTGTCAAGAACTTTTACTGAAGATATTTTATTTTAGGCCTCAGATACACATAGATTTGCTATAGAGAAGCCTCAAAATGTGTTACATAAGAGAATCAGAGTCATCATTGTAGCAGTGAAAGTGTATTCCAAATTGCTCCAAACAAGCAGGCATATACAAAATGATTAGAGGAGCAGAGCACCTTGCCCGATCTTCCTGTGTTGCTTTTGAACTCATGAGTCTAGAAGAACACTTCAGGTTCATTGCAGTTTTGGACTTCAGGTTTTGATGTTACACAAATAGGAAGTAACAAATTTTTTTTTTTTTTTTTTTTTTTTGGTGGTGGTACTGGGGATTGAACACATGGGCATTATTCTACCTCCAAGCTACAGCTCAGACTTTATTTTTTGTTTGGAAACAAGATTGCACTAGATTGCTGAGGGCCTCATTAAGTTGCTGAGGCTGGCCTCCAACCTGCAATCCTCCTATCTCAGCATTTCAAGTAGGGGGATTATAGGCATGCACCACCACATCTGCTCAAAAGTTCTATTTTTGTGTGTGTAGTACTGGGAATTGAACCCAAAGGCATTCTAAGTCTGAGCTACACTCCCAGACTGATCTTATTTCTTATTTGGAAACAGGGTCTCACTAGATTGCTGAGAAACTCACTAAATTGCTGAGGGCTGTCCTTGAATCACAAGTTCTTTAAAAAAACTTTAAGGTCAGGCTGGGTTGTAGCTCAGTGGCAAAGTACTCACTATGCAAGCTCAATGCCCAGTGCCAAAAAGACAAAAAAAGACCGAAAAAAAGAGAAACTTTAAGGTGCTAGGGATGGAATCTAAGGCCTCATGTGTGCTAGGCAAGTTCTCTATTACTGAGCCACACTCCTAGTCCCAGGGTGAAAGTTTTTATTTCTTCAAATCCTTCCTAATAATTCTTCTTGTCTGCTGTTTAATTTTTTGTCAGTATAGTGATAATGGAATCGCATTTTCCTCATTATAGATGATAATAAAACTAGGTGTTTGGTGCATGCATGTAATCCCAGTACTTGGGAGGTTGAGACAGGAGGCTCACAGATTCGAGACCAGCCTCCACAATTTAGTGAGACTCCCACCAACCTAGTGAGACCCTGTTTCAAAACAGAAAATAATAAGGGTTTGGGGTATAGCTTGGAGGTAGAATGCCTCTGGGTTCAATAACCAGTACCACAATTAGATAAATAAATAAATAAATAAATAAATATTGAGCATGTTTTTACATGTTTCAAAGCCATGTATTTCCTCTTCTATGAGATCATTGCTTTTAGCCTTTGCTCAGTTTCTTACTGGATTGCTGATTTTTTTTTTACTTTGTATGACCCTTTTTATTTTTATTTTTATTTTTATTATTCGTGCATTGTAAGCATACATCTTTGTTAGGTACAAATTGATAATGACATGTGCCCACATTTCTCATTTGACCCCTTCCCCAAATTCCCACCCCGCTCCCTCGCCCTCCCTCCCTCCCTCTCAAGTTCAGTTTAGTGAGTAACCTTGATATACATTAGGGTGTCACCCCCCTGTCCATCCCCTTCAGTTAAATCAACTTCTTTGCTTTCGATGGTCTCTTCTTTTCCATCTGGAGACCCTCTTATGTCCCATCTTCTCCCTAGCATCCGCATATTAGGGAGAACATATGCTTCTTTACTCTTTGTGACTGGCTAATCTCACTTAACATAATGTTTTCCAGTTGCATCCATTTCCCTGCAAAGAACATGATTTTGTTCTTCTTTATGGCTGAGTAAAATTCCATTGTGTACATATCCTATAGTTTTGTAATCCATTCATCTGTCGATGGACATCTTGGCTGCTTCCATAGTTTGGCTATTGTGAATTGTGCAGCTATAATGTTCCACATCATTAGCAATCAGAGAGATGCAAATCAAAACTATCTTGAAATTTCACCTAACTCCAATCAGAATGGCAATCATAAAAAACACGAACAACAACATCTGGCGATGCATTCTGGTGAGGATGTGGAGAAGTGGGAACTCTAATCCATTGTTGGTGGGATTGCAAACTAGTGCAACCACTTTGGAAAACAGTATGGAGGATCCTCAGACGAATGGAAATGAACCTACCATATGATCCAGCAATACCACTTCTGGCTATCTACCCAAAAGAATGGAAACCAAACTATCAGATTATTGATATTTTTGACTATTTAATGAAATCTCTTCACATGACACTTTACATCCATTTCTGTTTTGAGTATTTTATATTTTAATGATTATTACTTTAATGCTAGGTATTTATGGTATACAGTGTGATAGTTGAATCATTTTCCATTGTTAAGCAAAATACCTGCATTGGGTACTTTATAAAGAAAAAAGGTTTATTTCACTTACAGTTTGGGAGGCTGAAAGTCCATGATCTGGTGGCATTATCCAGTTAGCCTTTATTTGGGGTTCCCTTATCTGCATCACATGACAGAGAGCATCAAAATGGAGACAGTGTTTGTGAGAGGGAGAGATCACACAGAGAGACAAGAAAACAGAGTGAGGAGGGGCCAAACAACCCTGTCTCAAGACCTAGTCAGGGTCCTATGAAAACTTCATTAGTTCCTTCTGAAGGTAGAACTCTCACTGACCTCGTGACCTCCTACATGGCTGCACTTCATAAGGGTTCCATTACCTTTCACATCACCACACCATACTGAGGACAATGGTTTTCACACAATGCACCCTGGGAGGAAAAAAACACATCCAAACCACAGCACATTGCTCCACCTTTTGGACATTGTGAATAATGCTTCTGTGCACATACCTGAGCCCCTGTTTTCAACTTGACATTTTCACTCAGAAGCAGAATTGCTGGATGACTCTTGATCCAGATGTAGTATTCTGCTCATATTTATTTTGGGCTTCCTGAATCTCAAGATCAATGTATTTCATGACTTCTGGAAAAAATTTCAACCTACATCTCATTGAGTATTTCTTCTCTTTTTTATTATCCTCCTCTGGAACTCTTTTTAGTCATATGCTGGACTTTCACTCTTCATGAAACTTAATTCCTCTTATTTTTCATTCCTAAGTTTCCTTCTTTTCAATCTGAGTCTTTTTTTACAACTATATCTTCCAGTTCAGCTGTGTTCTAACATGCTATTTACTAATGTTTTTAATGTAGCTCATAGTATTTGTAACTTTATCTTCATGAATTATTTGAGTCCTCATTCAAAATATTTCTCTAGAGGTGATTTTGGTTTCATTTTATGAGACAGCAAGAGTCAGGACCACTTTAAATATTAGATTTGTATTGTTGAGTGGTGTCTGAATTTCATCTTCAAATATATGTGAATGTGGGCTTCTATTTAGTACTTCCTGTGGGAGGTTACTTTCTCTTTCCCTACTCTTTCAGAGCTGAAGCTGAGGCAGGCATATACATTCCCTGTTTTCCTTTCCTGGAAAAACTCTTTCTATTTTGCCTCTTGAAATTGTCTTCCTTTGAGGGACCTGTCTTTATACCCTGTTCTCTAATTTTCTTACACCTTGTACTGACCTCGGTTTTGCTTCCTAGGCCATCAGTTTTGGAGAGACTTCAAAATTCTTTTTTATCTCAATTCCCATGTTTTAGTAATTTCTGATATCAGTTTGATTCCCTTATTTTACCATGATCTTGGTTCTATTTTAAAAACCAAGTTTTTATATATTTTATTCTTCATTTTAGTTTTTGTGGTACTAGGGATTGAACTCAGTGGCATTCTACCTCTGAGCTACACCTTCAGACCTATTTTTTAATTTTTATTTTGAAACAGAGTTTTGCTAGGTTGATGAGAGTCTTACCACTTGCTAAGGCTGTCCTTGAACCTGTAATCTTCCTATCTCAGCCTCTCAAGTACTGGGATTACAAGCATGAGTCACCATGCCCAGTTTATTCTTCATTTTAGATGGTCTCTACCAGGAGGCATTTTTCTGTATATCAGATTCATTATACTGCAGGAAAGTGATGGCAGTATTCATAGTTATAAGTAGATGACTAAACCACAAATAAAAATGTCCTTAAAACCTTCTTATATAGCCGGGCGTGGTGGCGCACGCTTGTAATCCCAGCATTCGGGAGGCTGAGACCGGAGGATCCGGGTTCGCGGCCAGCCTCAGCTACCTAGTGAGGCACTCCGAAACTTAGTGAGACTCGGTTTCAAAATAAAGACTAAAAAATAGGGCTGGGGGTGTAGCTCGGAGGTAGAAAGCCCCTGAGTTCAATCCCCAGCACCGAAAAAAAAAAAAAAAAAAAAAAAACCTTCTTATAATGTAAGACGGTAATGCACAAATAAAAACACATTAAAAAAAACCCCTTCTTCGCAGTTCTGAAATTAGGTATGCTTAGAGTGAAATAACCTACCTGTGGAGATGAATCTTCCTAGCTGTGTTGGAGAGTTTTGTGTTAATTGGGTGGGTGTACATTGAAATTGTTTAAGTGACACATCATTTGATAAACATCTCATGCTTAAGGTTAAGTATATTCTGTGTAGGAGGCTGAATAATGGAATTTTAATTAAGTTTGTGTCTACTTTATTGATATGTAAGAAATGCAGTACATTTTCAGTGTGTCATTAGAAGTATTTATGCATTTAGAAATAAAGCTATCATTTTATTATTGTTCCACTACTTAATTACATTATTCTTTCTTCCTTAGTCATTAGATGGCTGTACGATTGTACTGAGCACAGATGGAGTGATCATTTTTGTGGATGAGAACATTGTTCCTCTCCTTGGTTATCTACCAGTAAGTTCTTCCAGTTTGGGGAAAGTGGATCATTCAGGTTTGTTGTTTAGGAGCATAGACCTCATCAATGTTATAAAAATATGCCCCTGTTTTAATGTCATCTCCTTTGGGTTCCTTTTGAAATCTAGAAAAACAAATTCTCCCCCCTCCCAGTACTGGGGATTGAACCCAGGGGCATTCTACCTCCGAGCTACACCCCCAGCCTTATTTTTTATTCTTTATTTTGAAACAGGATCTCACTAAGTTGTGGAGGGCCTTACTAAGTAGCTGAGGCTGACCTCAAACCTGCAATCCTCCTGTCTCAGCTCCCCAAGTACTGGGATTACAAGTGTGAGCCACCATGCCCAGCTCTAGAAAAATAAATTCTGACGTGAGGTAAGGAAAAGGGTTTCTTTTGTGGTTGGAAAACTGCCCTGGAATCAGACAAGTGCCAAAGAAGAATGTGATTTTTGAAATAGCAGTCTCCTCAGAATCAATGGAGAGTGTCCAGGGTAGACATGTTGTGTGATGGATACTTCATTTTGTTTATTTTAGATTCTGTGACATACTGATTAAACAGTGAATGCTGTGATTGATTCATGTTGGCTCACAGCATCCATTCCAGGTCTGATTTGGGTTTTTAAAAATATATTTATATTGAAGAAGAAATTATGATATCATTTAGACAGATAATTTAGAAGTTATTATTCTAAACTGGGGACACCTACACATTAAATGGGCTCAGTGTCTCTTGTGTCCAAAAATGGTCACCTAAGCCATTTGGTGGTTCTAAGCCCCTCTTAGGAAAGCTTTCTTAATCTTCACAGCACTATTGAATTGGAATAGATGATTTCCTAATTATTTCTCTGGATCTTCAGACTGGACACCTGCCAAATGTATTACCTAAGAAAGCACTACATGCCTGTCCTAGTCTATTCAAGGTCCGGTAACAGAAAACCAAATACTGGGTGGCATATAAACATTAGAAACTTTTTTCTTATAGTTTGAGAATCTGAAAAGCCCCAGATCAAGACTATAGAATATTTGGTATCTGGTGAGGGTCCACATTCTGGTTCTCCTAAGGCTTTCTTCTATGTTCTCACATAAGATATAAGGGAGCTTTCTGGGGTCTCTTTTATAAGGACAATAATCCACTTCATTTTGGGGGGGTACTGGTGATTGAAAGCAGGAGCATTCTACCTACAAGCTGCACCCCAGCCCTATTTTATTATTTTTTAAAGTTTTGAAACAGTGTCTCACTAACTTGCAGAGGGCCTCACTAAGTTGCTGAGGCTGGCCCCAAACCTGCCATCTTCCTGTCTCAGCCTCCCAAGTACTAGGATTATGAGTATGCACAACCAAGCCTGGGTCCTCTAGCCCTTTTTAATGTTATTTTGAAACAGGGTCTCACTAAGTTGCTGAGTATCTTGTTACGTTGCTGAGACTGGCCTCAAACCTGCAATCCTCCTTAAGCCATAAGAAGGCTGAGACAGGATATTGATGACCTGAGATTGGTGTATTTGAAAATAAAGATATTGGGGCTGAGGATACAGCTCTGTGATAGAGTGCTTGCCTAGCATGCATGAGGCCCTGGCTTCCATTCCAGCACTACACACACACACACACACACACACACACACACACACACACACTATATATATATATATATATATATATATATATATATAAATGAAGATATAAATGTAAAAAATATAATAATTACATCTGCACATCGACATATAATGGGAATGAAGTTATATATTCTTATAAGACAGGATTAAAATGGACTATGCCTGAGGCACCATTTCATGTCTTCTTATAAAATCCTAACTGCTCTTAATTTTTAGAAAAATGCAATTTTTTTTCCAGCCCTTGGTTAAGATTTTCATTTTATAAGTCACCACTTTATACTAACTTGGAGACCAAACCATTTCTAGAATATCTGCCTGGCTCCAGGAACCTATGCTGTCATGAAATGTTAAGGCATTTCTGTCTATAAGGCAACTCTATACCGATGAAATGATGGCATGGAAAGAAGTTTGGAGTCAAATAATCTGGAGATTAAAATTTATCTTTGCCACTTACTAACTATAAGACCTTTAGTTCCTCATAAGTAAGCAGGTAAGCAGAGGAGAAAAGCATTACTTAGTCCTGGAAGGTGGGCTATTACAGATGGTTTTGTTAGTGAAGGCTTATCTGATTGGATGACATTTGAACAGAGACCTGGAGTATGTGTGTCATTTAGATAACTAGAGCAAGTGTGTTCTAGACTGAGGAAAAAGTATGTGCAAAGGCATGAAAGTAGGAACGTGTTTGATGTGGAAAAGATTAAGCAAAGAGGCCAGTGTGCCTGGAGTGCTGTGAGCAGAAGGAAAGGTCAAAGTAGGAATGGTGTCCACCTTCCCTATAACCATTGTCATGCCTTTGTCTTTCATGCTGAGACAAGAGGAAGCCATTGAGGGGAGTGGAGCAAAAAGGGGCAATGATCTGACTTGAGTTTGACTGTATTATGAATTGGCTGTGGGGATCTGGGTGTGGTGGAGCATGCCTGTAATTTGTTCTCCTTATTAAATACAGCAGAAAGATGAGGGAACTTAGAGCTTAGTGAAGCAAGAATAAAGCAAGGCTGAGACAGGAGGATTGCAGGTTCATGGCCAGCCTCAGCTACTTAGTGAGATCCTGTTTCAAAATAAAGAATAGAAAATAGGACTTGAGACATAGCTAGGAGGTAGAAGGCCCTTGGGTTCATTCCCCATTGCTGCAAAAAAAAAAAAAAAGGAACTGGCTGTGGGGAACAGACATGGAAGTATGGAACTCACTTGGAGACAAGTACAAGATTCTGGGCAATACATTCTACTCATCACTCCCTCAAAAAATTAAAATCTGGGAAGTATATATTGTTCTCATTTATAGTTGTTAGACAAATGAAAAACGTAAAAAATATACTTCATCGTGCAGTTTCTCAGCATTGAAATGTAACAGAAGGGAATTTAGCCAAGATAGGTATGCACTTACTTTGTGATAACTGCGAGCTTTGCTTTGCTCTCCTTAAGAAGCTTGGAGCATAGCAGAGAATTGCTAACGGTGAGTCTCATTTGATGTGAGAACCAGCCAGAATCTCCTGCAAAGGCTCTTATCCTTCCCTGTGCCCTATACAGTTGGGCAGTTTTCTAATGCATGTTTAATAGGAATGTCTCTGGCAGAAAGGAAGATGCTTCTTGCCAGGTTCTCAGTAAATGTCATGGAGTGCTGTACATTCCTTTACTCTTCTTCTGGCATGACTGAGACCATACTAATATTTGTGTGACAGCTAATAGATATTCAATGTTGGCTTTTGCAAACCCTCCTTAATTTTTCACTGGTATTTATTCTTGCTTCACTAAGCTCTAAGTTCCCTCATCTTTCTGCTGTATTTAATAAGGAGAACAAATTCCAAAGATTTACAAATGTAACAGGAGATTGATAATGCTTTCAGGTCTCTGCCTTTTTTCTAACTAAGGAGCAGGGTCAATGGAATGCTGGTTACATCCTCTGTTTCAGTTGGTGGCCAATATAAGACTTATTGCCACTGTTCTTGTCCATACAGAATCAACAAAAAACTAATTTCCTGTATTTCCATCCACGGGGATGTAGACTATCAAAAGGTAAACTCAAACAGGGTATGGTGGTGCACACTTGTAATCCCAGTACTTGGGAGGCTGAGAGAGGAGAATCACAGGTTCAAGATCAGCCTCGGGGAGACCTTGCTTCAAAACAAAAAATAAAATAGGGCTCAGTGTAGCTCAGACGTAGAATGCCCCTTGGGTACCTCCACCACCCGCAAAAAAAAAAAAAAAAAAAAAAAAAAGCTCACTTTGAAATCTTTTAAGTGACAGTGTTATCTTAATTCTACTAATGAAAGAACTGGTGAGACATAGCACTTTGGTCCTCTTATTGGTACTATGGTCCTCTTATTGGTACTATGTTGTATTTTTTGAACTCAGGGGCGTTCTACCTCCGAGCTATACCCCCAGCCCTATTTTTTTTTTATTCTTTATTTTGAAACCGAGTCTCACTAAGTTGCGGAGGGCCTCACTAAGTAGCTGAGGCTGGCCGAACCCGGATCCTCCGGTGGTCTCAGCCTCCCAAATGCTGGAATTACAAGCGTACGCCACCACGCCCTGCACTATGTTGTATTTTACATCATAATTGTTGTGCATATATTATCTACCCTTCGGAACTGTGTTCTCACTGGAATCACAATGAATCACAATTTGTATCAGGTTCATCTTTAGTAACTTTTACAAGTACTTCATATAAAAGTTTTAAACAAAAATTCAGGTGAGCTAGTATACTGCGAAGAATCCCTGGTCTAGAGCAGTAGTTTAATCATTCATTTCAATGAATGAGTGGTCGTCCCTGATCAAGAGAACTTGGCTTGGTATCTAAATTGTATTTTATAACTAAACCAATAAAATTATTTTCATTGAGAAAGTTAAGTTTAATGAAAAGAATTCTATATTTCTTTTTGGAAGGCAATAATTCACTCTGTGCCTTTCACTGTCAAAATATATTACCTCTTAATTCCATAACATTTTGTTTGCTAAATTAAGGTAGTATTTCTATTCTGAACCATGCCAAACTTTTTCTTGATTGAGACGGGATCCATCTGCTACTTTTAGCATTGGCCAACTCATAGGCTCTTTCTCTCAATGGGCCATAAAGACATATTTCTAAATATTGACTGTAGATTATTTTTTGACTGTAGATTATTAATAGCAATCAGTTAAAAAACTCTAATTTGAATTTGTGGTTCATTACCCAAAGCCATTATTCAGTTCCCAAGAATACTTTATTATTTTGTTCCTATCACATTACAAGCTCATTACTAGTATGTCTCATATTAACTTTATCCTTGTTTCATTCTCCTTCAGCTCCATGGCACAGCATTATTTATTAATCCAGCTAATATTGCTCGAGTGCTCACTTATGCCAAGCTCTGTTCAAGAGGTGGAGTGTGCAGCAGTGAATAAGACAATGACTCTGATCTTGAGAAAAGGAAAAAGGCAGTAAAAAATGTTGGAGAGTTGGTGCTATTTAAAATACTTTAGAGAGCCGGGCATGGTGGCGCACGCTTGTAATCCCAGCATTTGGGAGGCTGAGACCGGAGGGTCCGGGTTCGCGGCCAGCCTCAGCTACCTAGTGAGGCACTCCGCAACTTAGTGAGACTCAGTTTCAAAATAAAGAATAAAAAATAGGGCTGGGGGTATAGCACGGAGGTAGAATGCTCCTGAGTTCAATCCCCAGTACCACACACACACAAAAAAAAATAAATAAAATAAAATACTTTAGAGCACAAAAACATAGGAACACAGTGAAAATAGAAGGGATACCATTAGGGTAGAGTAGGGATGGTCACAGGTAGGGAGGAGGGGAGGCACACTGACCTTGACCCTCCGATCTCCTATCTTAGCATCCTAATTACTGGGATTACAGGCCACCTACTCAGCATTTTTTCTTTGTGTACTGTTAGTAGAAATAGAAATTAGTACAGCCATTATAGAGAACAGAATGGTGGTTTCTTAAAAAATAAAAAGTGGTATTTCTATTTGTGTATATGAATGTATCACTTTGAATCTCACTACCATGTACAATTAAAATGCACCAATAACAGTTAATAATAAAAAGAAAAAATACACATTGTGGCATATGCCTTTAATCCTAATACTTGGGAGGCTGAGATAGGAGGATTGCAGGTTCAAGGCCAACCTCAGCAACTTAGCGAGACCCTGTTTTAAGTTAAAAAAAATGAAAAAATCTTGGAGTGTAAGTTGGAGATACAATGCCCTTGGGTTCAATCTTCAGTATTACTACTACTACTACTACTACTAATAATAATAATAATGATAGAAAAAGAAAAAATCTAAAAATAAAACTACCATGTATTCACCAATCCCCTACTGGGTGTATACCCAAAGCCATTTCCATGTTCGTTACTGCACAATTTACAATAGCCAAGATATGGAATCAATATAAATGTCCTTAAACAATTAGGTAAAGAGAATATGGTATACATACATGATGGAATACTATTAATCCACTTAAAGGAGCATTTTTTGACAACATGGATGGATCTGGAGGCTATTATGTTAAGTGAAATAAGCCAGACACAGACAAACATTATACATGATCTCATTCATAAGTGGAATCTTCAAAAGTTGATCTCATAGGACTTGCTAGCAAAATAGTGGTTACTAGTAGGTGAGGAGATTAGGGGAGAGGGGAACAGAAAGACATTGATCAATGTACAGTGTTATTGTTTGGTAGGAAGAATAACTTTTGGTGTTCTATGGCATAGCAGGGTGAAGGAAATTAACAGTAATACATTATATATCTCAAAATAGAAGAGAAGAATTAGAATGTATTCATCATAAAGAAATGATGAAAATTTACGGTGATAGCTATGCTAATTACTCTGAGTTGATCATTGTCTGGTGTATACATGCATCACAATATCACATTGTACATTATTAATATGTACAAATATTATGTATCAAAAAAACAATGATAAATGTTAATGAAAGGAAGAAGGAAGGATCATTTGTTCCCATCTGCATTCAGTTGCTTGGGTGAAGGTGTGGGATAGATAAAGAGTTGGAAGTCACTGGAATTCAGTTTTTCCCAGGCAAATATGGCAGAGGGAAAGAGCACATGGGAATGATCAGGTGTGTAATGCAGAGTGCAAATGTGATGGGAATGCACTGGAGGTCTCAGTGGGCAGAATAGTCATTGGATAGGTGGGGTACTTTGCATGAGGGTACTGTAAGGTAGGAGATGGTTGGCATAGTGTGGGGTAATGTGAATTGTGGGAAGTCAGGAAGGTATAACCATACATGGCTGAAGGTGGTATGGAGGCCATGCTCACTGGGGGTAAAGAGATGGGGAAACAGTGTTAGCATATGGACAAATATTCTCCCCTTCTTCTCTCTTCCTCCCTCCCTTTCCAGAGGGAGATTATGAGAAGAAGATTACTGACTCTCCTTTGTGATGAAGAGAAAAATGAAGTCTATCAGAAGATTACACTCAAACTTCCTCTGTCAAACTCAGGTACAATTTTTTCTCCAATATTAATTTCTTTGGTTTTTTTTTTTTTTTTTTTTTTTTTTTTTTGCGGTACTGGGGGTTGAACTCAGGGGCATTCTACCTCCGAGCTACACCCCCAGCCCTATTTTTTATTCTTTTATTTTGAAACCGAGTCTCACTAAGTTGCGGAGTGCCTCACTAGGTAGCTGAGGCTGGCCGCGAACCAGGATCCTCTGGTCTCAGCCTCCCGAATGCTGGGATTACAAGCGTGCACCACCACGCCCGGCCAATTTCTTTGGTTTTAAGAGAGCAAAACTCAGTGGAATAATTTTTAAAAAGTCTCATCAAGTGCTTGCTGTTTGCATGTATGTCCCTATCACTCTGAACTGCATTATGATGAGACTATGATGCACCAATAAAAGTATATTTTAAAAAGGTACTGGAGCCACTGTAGCTGTTGATCATACATCAATTTTATATATAATATTGCCAATTATATTTCTAGTGTTAATAAGTCTCTCCAGTAAATATTGTTTTTTTACCATGAACCCTGATTATTGCAGTATTTGTATAAGTATATTAGCGCTATAAATAATGGGGGATTGTATGTAATGTTCTAGCTAGTGCCCTACATCACATACAGCATAGCTATGTGAGTGCTAGTGTTCATGAAAAGAAAATAATGTTCTGTAAAATTTAATTTAAGTAAGACATGGTGGAGTATATGTAGATATCTTTTGTTTCTGTTCTCTTTTTAGAGGGAAAGCATACTGATTTTTGCTGTTTATTACGAAGAGGAAATGATAAATTAGGGGAAGGATCTCGTTATGAACGTGTGAAATTCATCCTGACTCTCAGAGATATTTTTGATGGTAAGCAATTCAGTTCATCTTCTTCAGATGTTGTTCATGAGTTATGTAGCCCCTCATTGCTAGCATAAGTCTTATCCTATCCTTGTTATTCCCTCTTTTTTGTGGCACCAGTGATTGAACCCAGGAGTGCTCTACCTCTGAGCTACACCCTAGCCCTAATTTATTTTATTTTGAAACAAGGTCGGTCTCTCCAAGTTGCTGTGTGTGATCCTCTTGTCTCAGCCTCACAATTATCAACTCTGATATCCTTCTGTCCACAGTTTCTGGCTACACAGTTTAGACTTTTTTTTTTTTTTTTTGCGGTACTGGGGATTGAACTCAGGGGCATTCTACCTCCGAGCTACACCCCCAGCCCTATTTTTATTCTTTATTTTGAGACCGAGTCTCACTAAGTTGTGGAGTGCCTCACTAGGTAGCTGAGGCTGGCTGCAAACCCGGATCCTCCAGTCTCAGCTTCCCAAATGCTGGGATTACAAGCATGCGCCACCACGCCCGGCACGGTTTAGACTTTTAAAATGTGTTGTGAAATTTATAAGGTGGGGAAATATAGAAACACGGTTGGATTGAACTGATGAAGGATAATTCTTAACCTTCCAGAAAAGAAGGGAATGATTACTAAAACTTAATAAAATGAATGGCCAAGCTTAAAAGAAAAGGAATTCCATGTGTGTCAGAAATTAGAAGATAACAGCAGTACCACAATGGTGTCCTAGGTGGCTTTTAAGTCCTGCAGTTGCCGGGCGTGGTGGCCCATACTTGTAATCCCAGTACCTGGGAGGCTGAAACCAGAGGATCTGGCTTCGTGGCCAGCCTCAGCTATTTAGTGAGGCCCTCTGCAACTTAGTGAGACCCTGTTTCAAAATAAAGAATAAAAAATAGGGCTGGGGGTGTAGCTCGGAGGTAGAATCGCCCTGGGTTCCATCCCCAGTATCACAAAAAAAAAAAAAATCCTGCAATTTCCATCAGCTGGGGTCTGTAATCTAACACCCTCTCAAGGACCAATGTATAAAATCCAGAGATCACTTAAACCTCTGTCCATGAGCCCAGAGGAAGAGGAAGTTTGCCATCTTTCCAGAAATTTGAAGGGACAGAAATGTGCCCTTTATAGGAAATTATAACCCAAATGTGTGGATATGGGGCTTGATGTACAATTTTCGAGGTTTTGGGAACTGGAAACTGGGAAGTTAATATAAATTAATTAACATTAACTGGTTTTGAGTCACAAAACATCTTGGGTTTGAGTCACAGGTAAATAGCCCAAATAGCTTACAAAAATATTAAAAGATACTCAAACTCACTAACAAGCCAAGAAAGAAAAAAATAAAAACCAGTGAGAGCATTGTCATTGAGATACACCCATAAGAAGGGCACAAATTGGAGGTGTGAATGATACCAACTATTGATGAGGATGTGAGAAATGAATTAGTAAATAACATTAGTTCACATAAAAGTTGGTTAGCCTATTTCTCATGTTTCTTGGAAATTAAAGGTCAGACACCTTTTCAAAAGTTTTTGCTTGAGCTGGGTGTGGTGGTTCATGCCTGTAATCCCAGTACTTAGGAGGCTGAGATAGGAGGATTACAGGTTCGAAGCTAGCCTCAGCAATTTAGTGAGACCCTCAACAACTTAGTGAGACCCTGTCTCAAAAAATAGAGCTGTGAGTGTAGCTTAGAGCTATAATGCCACTGAGTTCAATATCCAGTCCAAAAATCAATCAATCAATCAATATTGGAAATAGCTGGGCATGGTGGTGCACACCTGTAAACCTCAGTACTTGGAAGGCTGAGACATGAGGATTGCAGGTTCAAGGCCAGCCTCAACAACTTAGCAAATTGGTGAGACTTTTAGCAACTTAGCAAAAACCAACTTTCAAGATAAAAAAAAAAAAAGGACTGGGGGTGTAGCTCAGAGGTAGAATGCCCCTGAATTCTAAATTCTATTTTTACACACATACACACTTTGTGGTCTGTATGAAAGAAATAAGCAAAATTTCTTTTTGAAACTAACAGTCCATCCACAGGGTTAAAACTAAAGACTGAAACCAACTTAAACTCACAACAACTGGTTCTCAGTAATGACTTCATGTTTTGGTGGGAACCATGGTATGGAGGTCGGCTGTCAAGGAAGGAGTAATCCCATGACTGAAATTTTTGAAAAGTCACTAGGCTGGTAAACTGCATGCTGATGTGGCAGGTGTCTGTCTTTTGTCAAACTGGGCTACCTTTAATTAGATTGTCATATCGTGTTTATCTCCCTTAGAGTCATTTGTGTTCTTTGGTGGCTTTGGTTCCAAGCCTTCCTACAGTGGAATGTCTCCTGAAAATCTTCCTTTGGAGGATCGGTATTTTCTTGTGGGGATCGTTTGTGTCCTCAGGGCTCAGATGCTAAGAGTGAGTATACTGTGTGTGTCCCTTTCCTGCTGTGGCAACATGGTCTTCCTTTGAAGTGCACATTGTGTCTGGCCTCAGCTATGGGAGACATTGCTAAGACTCAGTGGGCTCAGACTTATGAATAAGGAAAGATCAGCTCCTATGTTTCAGAAGGTGAGCCTCTCAGTGCAGATTTAGTGACACTTGAAAGAGATGCACAATCACACATGGTTCTAATTGAATATAAAATAGATAGTTGCTGGAGCTAAAACATGAAAAGTGAGCATTTGGGAAAGGAGACAAAGGAAGATTTTGACTCTGTAGTGAGTTTTGAGCTAGTTCTTTTTTTCCTCATTGGGTAGATAATTGTGAAGGCTGTCACTCATTTACTGTTTCCCTTCCATCTGTCCATCCCTCTCACTTTCTTTCTTTAACTTTTCTGTGGTACTGGGGATTGAACCCAGGGTCATTCTACTTCCAGGCTTACATGCTCAGCCCTATTTTATTTTTATTTTGAAACAAGTTCTCATTAAGTTGCTGAGAGCCCCGCTAAGCTGCTGAGGCTGGTCTCAAACCTGGAGTCCTGCCTCAACCTCCCAAGTACAGGGATTACATGCAGTACTGGAATTACATGCACTACCACCCCAGCTCACTCTTTCTCTTCCTTTCCTTTCCTTCCTTCCTTCCTTCCTTCCTTCCTTCCTTCCTTCCTTCCTTCCTTCCTTCCTTCCTTCCTTTCCTCCCTCCTTCCCTCCCTCCCTCCTTTTTCTTTCTTTCACACTGGGGACTGAACCCAGGGTCACTCTACCTCTGAGCCACACCCCCAACCCTATTTTATTTTTTATTTTGAAACAAGTTCTCGCTAAATTGCTCAGAACCTTGTTAAATTGCTGAAGCTAGCTGTGAACCTGTGATTCTCTTGTCTCAGCCTCCCAAATATTGGAATTATAGCAGTGTTTCACCACCTCTGGTTCACTTAGTATTTTTTTCTTTTTCCTTCTTGGCTTTCTCCCTCCCTCCCTTCCTTCCTTCCTTGCTTCTTTCCTTCCTTCCATTCATCCATCCGTCTTTCGTGGTACTGGAAATTGATCTCTTAATTTTTGTTTTGTTTTGAAATAGGGTCTCACTATGTTGCTGAGAGTCTAGACCTGACATTATTTTTAAAGGGTCAGGCTGATTTCTGGGTGGTAAGTGGAATATAGAGAAACAAGAATGGAAGCAAGAAGTCCAATGTGGGAGGTGGCAGGGATTGGAACTGTGATTACAGTAATGGGGAATGGAGCTCCTGGGTTTGGGAGGTGTTTTGGGAGCTAGAGCACTTGCTAATGAGTTGGATGTGGCTGGGAAAAGAGAGACAGATACATCTCCAGGACAATTATCAGCTTTTTTGCCTGACCAACTCAGCGAAGGGAGGTGCCATTAACTGATATAAGCAAGAATGGAACATTCTGGATTGGGCGGTGTGGGGAACCCAAATCAGGATCTCCATCTGGATCTAATTATGTGTGTTCAAATCCTTTCCGTATTAGTTATGTGACTATGACCAAGTCATATTTCTTGCCATAGTTTCTCTTTCTTAATACCTCCTTTTAAGAATGTTGTTAGGAGTAAATAAGACAGTGTCTCCTCTATAGTGAATACTCAATAAATGTGAGTCGAAATTGCCGTGATTATCATTATTATTGTCTTTATCATTGCTAGTTATCCTTGGATCCCAAGAAGACAAATGACTTGCTTTACTTCTCATATCTGTTTTTTTTTTTTTTTTTTTTTTTTTTTTTTTTTTTTTTTTTTTTTTTTTTTTTTTTTTTTTTTTTTTTTTTTTTTTTTTTTTTTTTTTTTTTTTTTTTTTTTTTCGGTACTGGGGATTGAACTCAGGGGCATTCTACCTTCGAGCTATACCCCCAGCCCTATTTTTTTATTCTTTATTTTGAAACCGGGTCTCACTCAGTTGTGGAGTGCCTCACTAGGTAGCTGAGGCTGGCTGCGAACCCGGATCCTCCGGTCTCAGCCTCCCGAATGCTGGGATTACAAGCGTGCGCCACCACGCCCAGCTCTTTGGTTTAAAATGTGAAATTTTTGGACCACGGTTCAGAAATCATGTGGAACACATTTACATTGAGTTTTAGAGCAGTGATATATGTCATCATTTGTCTAAATTTAAGATGGTGAGGAAAGTGATATAGAGAAAACCCTTGAAAGAAATTACCTTATTTGGATGCCTCATTCATTATTCTTTTTTGGTAATCCTCTAGGATTTGAATTTTCTTGTCTGCCATAAGAATATAGATACTACAGTTTAGGGGCCAACCCCAATACCTATGTCCTCATCTAAGAAAGAGAAATAATTCTTATTTTTCCCACCACCTTAGTCCCTTTCATGGCACAAGGAAGTCTGAAATCTATTTCAGCTTTTCTCTGGGTCTCTAGGATATTTGTTCTGTATTGGTGGATATTTTGGAGAACAAATCTTCTGAGAAGAGAGGACTTATGGGCTGAAGATTTTTTTTTCTCACAGTGTGACTGTGTAGCACAGCAAGAAGAGCAGTGAACTCAGAGTTCAGATTTTGAAAATTTGCTCCTGGATCTATCAGCAGGATGTCTTGGGCCAAATCATTATACCTCAATAATCCCCAATTTTCATATTTGTAAAATCCAGTGCCTTTCTCACTTTGATAGACAGAAACATATGACATTGGATATGAGCATGCTTCCAAAATTAATACATACTGTAAGTGTCAGCTGTTTTTACTATACATTTTAAGTGTCTAAATATACCCACTTTTCTGTAGGAACTTTGCGCTGCAAAGAAATCCAGTGAGGTTATAATTATATATGATTCAGATGACGAATCTTCTTCAGCGGACCACAGGTAAGAGGCAGTGTTGATATAAATAATGGAGAGGTAGAATATATATTCCTAAATAGAATTAAAACAAGAGAAAAAACATCTATGGATATTTTTCATCAAAATGAAAAAATCAAGATGGCCAATCTGCTAGTCTTAACTCACTTTTCCATGTAATTTGATTCATATTTTTCCAATAGAATATAAATACAGATGATTGGCGTTTTATTGTGAAAAACACATTAGCAACAGAGCAAATTTAATTCACATAGACTTTCAATTTAAGATGATGCATTTAAAAATAGTACTTCATTCCCTTTTTCTTAAAATAAAGGTAAGATTTAGAGAACAGAAGCCAATATTCCATCATTTTAAGTGGGAAAAATAAAAGTGCATTCATAACATACAAGGAAAATGCTGATCAATTTGCCAGTTATCACTAAACCCCATTTACATACATATTTAACACCTCGCCAAGGTTTTCTGCAAAATATAATTTATTTATAATGCTATCTGGTGATTTAACACTTGATAAACTCATTAGTAGGTCTGTTTGTATGCAGTAAACCACAGCAGCATAAAATGGATTCTAGTTTTCTTCTGCATTACCATGTACTTGTACTGGTAAGTAAATAATGAAATAGTACATTAAAGATATGCACTGCATTCCAGTAATACTTAGCAAAATAAAAAGGCAAAGAGGACTTTGTAAAAAGGCTTTTTCTGATTGAACACATGCTTGTGTGAAGGCTGGAGGCTGTAGACATTGATACTCATTGGGTCAATAGGAAGTAAGGAAACCAGAGCTGGCCAAGGAGTGAGTTAAAGAGGAAAATCTGAGGTCCACCAATGCCTGGATCAGAGAGAATGGGGAGAAGCTTCCCTTCTCATCAGTAGAGTTTAGAGGTGGTTGGCTATGAACCATTATCTAAAATCACACAGGGAGCAATGGGATGAAGAACAGAACTCATGGCAGCTGGTTGTTTCTATCTCCTTTGCTTGATTAAAAACCATTGCTAACATGAGGCTGCATTTGTAATTGTGTGTTGAATGTGATGCCTGTGCATGCCATGATCATATTCATTTGTACCAAGTCCCCCCCCCCTTCTTTTGAATCTAAAATTGCTCATAGATTTCATCATTTTACTGGGGATTCAATGCTTATGTCTTCCAGCCATTCAACTCTCTTCGTGTGCTTTAGCAGTCCCAACTTTTCTTATAGTACATGGAGTTTGGTAAGCCTCTTTGGTTTGCCTAGCTATTTCATTAGTTTTTCTACTTTCTTTGAAGACCTTTTACTGAATAGCTTGGGGAAGAGGAGAGTTACAATAAGACATGTAAATGATAGGAACACAATACACTATCCTGTTAGGAGAGTGGCCAAAACACAAAAGTAGCGCACCAATAACCCCTCGACTAGGTGTACATTACTTAAACATGTTCTTGCATGCAATCTGAAGCAGGTGCGTGCGTGCGTGTGTGTGTGTGTGTGATGCTGGGGATTGAGCCTGGGGGCATTCTACCTCCAAGCTATACACCCAGTCCTATTTTATTCTTTATTTTGAAACAAGGTCTAAGTTGTGGAGGCCCTCACTAAATAGCTGAGGCTAGCTGCGAACTTGTGATTCTCCTGTCTCAGCCTCCCAAGTACTGGAATTACAAGCATGCGCCACCATGCGTGGCTTGAAGCAGATGTATTTAGTAGGTTTGGGTCATGAATTTTATGTAAAACAATTAACACATCATTACAGCAAAATTCAAATAATGAAGAGACCTACTTTTTAGAAATTAATTGTATGAAAAATATTTGAATACAGAAAGAAATCAGTTACCACATCTATGCCATTGTCTTCATGGAATATATGAAAAAGAGTATTTTTCTAAAGGCTTAAAATATCATCCTTTGTAATAATGTAAGAAATTGCTGGGTGCATTGGGGCACATCTGTTGTCCCCGCCACTCAAGAGGCTAAGGCAGGGTGACCATTTGAGCCTATAAGGGCAACATAGTGAGACTTATGAGCCCAGTCTGTTTCTAAATAATTATATTATTATTATTTTAATACTGGGTATTGAACCTGTGATTCTCCTGTCTCAATCTAAGTACTGGGTTTATAGGAAGGTGCCACCATGCCTGGCTATTTTTTAAATACTTTTTCTTTTGGTACTGGGGATTAAACCCAGGGCATTCTATCTCTGAGCTACACCGCCAGCACTTTTTATTTTTTATTTGGAATCAGAATCTCACTAAGTTGAGATGGTATTATGTACATTAGCACCTAAGTTGTTCCTTCCATGAAAATGTTCATCATCTGGCAGTATGTGGCCTCCAAGCTGAGAATTTCATCGTATTTGGACTTTGCTGCACCCTTCTATGTGCTAAGGAGACAAGGACCCCTACCTAAGGAGCCTTCACATGCTGGCACCTGGGGTCAGCAACTGGGGAAAGGAGTTGTGGCTTTTCCACCTGGCACCAAGGGAAATAACCCTAGAGTCCATTCCTATACAGCTGTTCTTGTTAGATTTGGAGTTAGCCTCTAATTGTTCATTTAACTTAGTAAATATTAGTAATATTAAATTGTTCATTTAATATTAGTACGTCCAGGTTCTGGTCCATGAATTGGGCAGACTACAAAAGAGTGAGGTAGAAGAAAGGACAACAGTCTCAGCATTCTATGGGTTTTTTAAATTTTATTTTCAGAGACAAAGACAGATTTATTTAGGAAAGTGGGGAATACACATTCACAGGAGACCACAGGCCACCTCAAGAGTGAGGAAGTGAGGGTGGGGTGGGTAGGAACACACAGCAGGGGTAGAAGTCTGTTTTTTTCCCTCAAAATCCTCAGGTTCCTGACATCCGAACAGTGGGTGATGGTTGGGTAGTGTCTGAGCTTGACCAAGTGTCAGACCTTCCTTAAGGATCCTTTGTTTACCAAGCATCTTAGAAACTTTTGATGGGGAGATAGGCCTTTAAGATTAATGGTGAGAGCCTTTTGGGGATCTTCGCATGGGGAAAAAGAGCTCCTGTCTGAAGATAAGGATCTTCACAGAGTTTTTTTATTTTGAAGCTACAGTTTCCCCTTCCTTCTCTGTCTCCTTTCTGCATATTACTTTTATTTCTCCTATCCTACCTCATTTACTCCCCTTGAGACTTTGATCCCTTAATCTTAAGGGTTGATGAAGGACAACAGTCTGTCTTCTATAGGTTTGACTAAGCTGACAAAGGGATGAAAGTCCTACCTAGCCATGTATCGAAAGTCTCATCCTGACTGATCTAAAGGAGACATAGGAAGGTTAGGATTTGTTGGCTATAGGATCATTGTTCTCTGATGTCCTGGCAACAGTAACAGCCCCTGACAACAGTAAATTGAGCAACAGAAAAATATTCCTATGCAAAGTATATTAGCTAAGAAAATAAGAATCTTATTCTACCAAGATGTTCCAGAGAACTAGGAGGTTAGTAAGTCACTGAAACACAAGGCATTGTCAGACATGTTATTAATTTGAGATCAAAGGTCTTAGGTTCTGTGTTTTATATTTCATTTTGTTTACATGACCCCTAGCCAACCCATATTCCATCTTCAATTACAAGAAAAATGATTTCAATCATGTAAAAGCATAAAATCATCAGACTGTCTTATATTTGCAATTGATGAGAGCAATTTCACTGTTAATATTTTTTAGAAAGCTCTATATGAGGCTTTACAGTTAAAATAAGCAACATTGAAATCAGTGAGAATTTAGACACTAATAAAAAAGAGTCTCAACAATATCAAAGTTTAGGAAAGTATAAGACAAATTATTGGAAGTACTAGCCTATTTTATAGAAGGTAATTTTGAATAAATATCCTGGCAGCTGCTTATTCTACTCAGACAAGTATAAATGTAATTTTTTCTCATGGTCTTCATTTGTTATCCTGTAATGAAGATATTAGGCTTGCACATTAGTCATCTGAATAACTGGAAGAGGATCTAGCCTGCTTTTTTTAGACTGAATTCTTTTTGCTTCATCTTTTTCTTATCTTGATTACTTTTTTTTTTTTACATTTACTCTTTGAATACTGGCAGGAACAACCATATGTATCTTCCTTTACTAGTACCCATGACTGTTTCCATTTTGTCAATTTGCTTTTCCTTCATTCTCTCCCTCTCTTCCCTTTCCCTTTCTTCTCTTCTCTCTCCCTCCCCTATGTCTCTCTCCTCTATATCTCTCTCTTTATGCTTGTGGGTATAATTTTTTCATTTGATTTTTCTAGGGTAGATAACTAGGAAAGGGATTGGTAGTTCTTACAGTAATTGCATGTTTGACTTCATAAAGAAACTGCCAAACCATTTTCCAGAGTGGATGTGCCACTGTGCATCCCTACCAGAATGTATGAGAATTCTAGTTCCACATCCTGTTTTAGCCAGTAGTAAGTACATAGAATAATTGGATTATGGTATTAATTTGCATTCCTCTAATGAATGACCAATAATGTTGAGTATCTTTTCATCATTTCCTACCATAAGTTCTTTGGCAAAGCTGTATGTTCAGAGGTTTTGCCTATTTTTTATTTATTTTTATTTTTATTCATTTATTTATTTATTTTGCGGTACTGGGTATTGAACTCAGGAGCATTCTACCTCCGAGCTATACCCCCAGCCCTATTTTTTATTCTTTATTTTGAAACAGGGTCTCACTAAGTTGCAGAGGACCTCACTAAGTAGCTGAGGCTGGCCGAGAACCCCGATCCTCAGGTCTCAGCCTCCCAAATGCTGGGATTACAAGCGTGCGCCACCATGATAGGCTTGCCTATTTTTTAAAATTGCGTTGTTTGTTTTCTTATTAATGCATTTTGAGAATTTTTATTCTGATGCAAGTCTTTTGTTGGATATTTGATGTGCGAGCACAATTTTCAGTTTCATTTTTCATTCTCTTAACGGTGTCTTTAGCCGATCAAAAGCTCTTAATTTTGAGGAAGAGTTATATTGTCATTTTCCTTTTGGTTGATTGGGCTTTTGATGTCATGTTGTGATGCGGTACGGTGAACCCCAAATCCGTAGGTCCTTGGCTCGTGGAAAAAAGAATTTTAACACGTGCCAGTCAGAAACAACATAGGCAGGTTTATTTTAAGAACTTAAAGGGAAACTGGGAGAAAGGGGAAGGGAAGGCAAGGAGCGGGAAGTGGGAAATGGGTAAGGCATGGAGGAGAAGGGCACACTGCGCGCCTCCAGGGAAGAAGAGGAAGTCGGCGTCTTGACTCTGACTTTTAAGGGTTTTGCTCCTCCTCTTCCTCAGATTCAGGTGGGCGAATAGGTGGTCAGATAGGGCCCGGAAGTTGCAGGTGAAGGCGGGACTTCGGAGATTAGGGCGTGGAACTTAAAACTTTTAAGGGGTGGAGTTAGCTTAACTCAAAGGACTTCCAAGGGGTGGAGTTAGCTTAAAACTCTCCAGATTTAAAAAAAGCTAATTCTATGAAACCTCCCGACACCTCCTTCTACCTAACATTTCCTTTCTAAGCTACCTCAACAATGTCTTAAGAATTTATTACCCTATCCTAGGTCATGAAGACTGCTTTTTTTCTAGAAGTTTTTTAGTTCTAGGTTTCACATTGCATTTGTGATCCATTTTGAGTTAATATTTTTATGAGTTATAAAATTCCGGTCAAAGTTCAGATTTTTTGACAAAAACCTAAAATGTGTTTTTTTAAACATATGGAAGTGTTATGGGGTACAGCAATTCCCCAAATCGTAGGTCCTTGGTATTCGTGAAAAAAGGAATTTTAACACGTACCAGTCAGAAACATCAGGCAGGGTTTATTTCAGGAACTTGGGGGAAACTAGGAGAAAGGGGAAGGGAAGGCATGGAGCGGGAAGCGGGAGGGCAAAAACCCACGCGGATGAGGGAGGTGAGTCGGCGTAGAAGAGGAAGTGGGCCTCTTGCGACTCGACTTTTATCCCAGGAGGATGGGCACGGGAAAGGGTTTGGATCCTCCTCTTCCTCAGATTCAGGTGGGCGAATAGGCCCGGAAATTGCAGGTGGCGGCGGGACTTCCGGAGATTAGGGCGTGGGCCTCAGGTGAGACAGACTTCCTAAGGAAAAAAAAAAAAACTTCCAAGGGGTGGAGTTAGCTTAACTCTCCAGATTTTTTTTTAAAAAACTATATTTTAAAAATTATATTTGATTTTCCTGGATCCTCCCAATACCATCCTCCTACCTAACTTTTCGTTTCCTAATCTACCTCATCAGAAGGACATATGTATGGAAGGACTTGTGTCTGTTGCTTTAGTTACCCAACTGATTAAATAATTGTCTTATAAAAATGACATAAAAATCATATGCAAAGCCTTCTTAGAAGGAAGATTGAGTGTATTACAAATTAGGAAGACTGAGATTCCAAATAAAACATGGGTTATTTGGCAAAATCTTACCATGGACATATGAAGCCAAGCCATGGTAGATGTTCTAAAGTCACTTGTTTTATTAAAAAGAAGTCGGAGGCCTAGCATGGTAGTGCATGCCTGTAATCCCAACACTTGGGAGGCTGAGATAGGAGGATTGTAGGGTTGAGGCCAGGCTCAGCAACTTAGTGAAACTCTCAATAACCTAGTGAAAACAGAAACCTTTTAAAAAAAGGTCTGGGTGTGTAGCTCAGGTAGAATGCTCCTGGCTTCAATCCCTATTACCATGAGAAAACAAAACAAGAAGTTGATCATGCTCTGTTTTATGATGTAAAAAAGTGGTTCCTTTCATTGGAGTGCTTTGTCAAGCAAATCATTTTAACTAACCTTGATGAACTTTAATTCATAAAATAGTTTCCAAAGTATAAAAATTCAATAATAGATTTACATATGAAGTTAATGAAGTATGAAAGTAAATGTAGCTCAGTTGTCAGTTCTAGTCCTCGAAGACCCTATTCTCTTTGAGTAAGAGAATGTATCCCTATGGAACACTCTCTCCTTAGCTGGAAAATTTGATCTTAAGGGCTTATTGGCAGGAACACAATAAACTTTATGTCTTACCACACAGTACTGATCTTAATATAGTGTCTTTTCTGATTTATGAATTTCTCCTGGAATGAATTTTCCACAACTGTATAATGGAGAAGTGTGTGGTTTTGGTATTCATTCTGCCTATGAATGTCTTCAGTATTAGCAGCTTGCATCCAGGCTGGGATCTAGGCATGTTCCAGTGACTTACCAACAAACACTATATGTCTCCTTCTCTACATTTGAAAAGTGGGTAGACTACAGAATATTAATTAGATTCTAAAGGTACCTCCTTGTTTGCTTAAAATTTTTAAACTATTCGGAAGAAGCCAATATCAGCAATATTTTTTGAGATGATAGAACTTTGAAATATTTTATTTTGGTTATTGATGGTCTACCATATTTTCATAATTGAATTTTTGTGGATTCGGGGTGTGTGTGTGTGTGTGTGTGTGTGTGTGTGTGTGTTTCTCTTTGTTCTTTGGCATTAAGGCACTGCTCATCACAGGTTACTCACACTTCAAGGTACTGGAGACATCAGACTACGGTTTCTACCAAGTCAATGAACTCCATTGTAAGTGTTGTGAATATAGTGAATTCCTTGTTTTTCCATTCTGATGAGAAAATACCAATGAGTGTTGTTGGATGTTTTACTTCATCTGATGTGTTTGTGGAAAACTCGTGTCACCAAAAAAAGCATACTAGAGGTGTGCAAAAGGGCCATTTAGAGAGTGGTGTTTTCTATGAAATGAATAGAGTATGCTTGCTTTGGTGGAAATTTTCCCATTTGGATTTTATCCTCTGTAAAACACTTAAATATGTGAGAGTCAGTGCATTTGAGGTTTGTTTCTTTTCTTTCTCTCTCTCTCTCTCTCTCTCTCTCTCTCTCTCTCTCTCTCTCTCTCTCTCTCTCTCTCTTCTTTTCTTTTTGCAGTACTAGAGATTGAACCCCGGGGGATTCTACCTCCGAGCTACAACCCCAGTCCTATTTTTTATTCTTTATTTTGAAACAGGGTCTCACTAAGTTGGGGAGGGACTCACTAAATAGCTGAGAACCTGAATCCTCCAGTCTCATCCTCCCAAATACTGGGATTAAAAGATTACAAGCGTGTGCCACCATGCCTGGTGGTTTGTTTCTTTTTGTTTGTGTATTAGTAGAGGTTTGAAGGAAGTCTATTGGCATACATAAAACTAAGGCAAGAATTGAATTTTCTTAGCTATATGATAAAAGTGTTACCTGACAGATATTTTTTAAAGGACCCCATATTCTAAATAGATAAATCTTAACTTTTGTGTGTGTGGGGGGGGATGTTGACAAGAGGCATTCTACCTCTTAAGTTACACCCCTAGGCTTTTTATTTTTTTATTTTGAAAGAGGGTCTCCCTAGGTTGCTGAGAGTCTTGCTGAGTTGCTGAGGCTGATCTTGCACCTGTGATCCTCCTGTCTCAGCCTCCTAAGTACTGGGATTACAGGTGTGCCTCACCACACCCAGCAACATTTTCTTTTAAATTTTCATCTTCTGATAAACTCATCTACACTAATCTGTATGGTATAGATTAAGTTATGCATCAGCTTCAGATATATCGGTTATACATCAGATATAGTTAGATAGATAGATTTAGATGTATTTGTATTAAGTATTGAGGCCAGCCTTGAACTTGTGATTTTCCTGTCTTAGCCTCCCAAGTACTGGGATTATAGGCATGTATCACTATGCTTCGCTTGCTTGTGGCTTTTTTTATTTTATTTTTTGGTACTGAGGATAGACTCCTTCAAAATAAAAAGTAACTTTTGTATTGTAATTATAAGTCAAATATTTCCCATCTTTTTAGGCATGAAATGTAAATTCACTGAACAATTTAGAAAATATGTTTGCTTTTGTTTATATTCTTGATATTCAAGTTGGTGAACTTAAGGTAAAATGGTTACCTCACAATGTTTTATTGTTTTTCACTTTTTCTCTGCATGGCCTAGGGGATATTTTTATTATGCTTTTCTTGGTGTATTGTAATTACACATCACAGTGAGATTAAAAGTGATGCAAACATATATGCACATACCGCTTGGTACACATGGTATGTTTCTGTCCACCTCATCCTGCTCCTCCTTTTCCCTCCCTGTACTTCACTGTTTTATTGTCAGTGTCAGTATCTTGTCTAGCAGAACCCACTGAATCCTTTGATATAGCACTGTCCAAAGAACCTTCTGTGATGATAGAAATGGTTTGTAGTCTGATTCATCCAGCACAGAAGTCACTTGCCACATGTAGCTATCCAGCAACTGAAGAATTAAATGTTTACTTAATTCTAATTAGCTTGTATTTTAATTTAGCCACATGTGGCGTGTGGCTATCATATTGGACAACATAGCAACACATCTTCATGCCCTTTACCCCAGATATAGAGGCATTAAATTACTTCTAAGGAACAGATAGAAGTCTTGGCTTGAACTGAAGGCTGTACAAACATTTTACTTGAATTGACTGCTAAGTTTATTATTTGCTCCTTTACTTGCTCAGCAAATATCCTTTAAGCAACAAGTGCTTGGGTTACAAGAGTTTCAAGGCATGTTCACTTTCCCCAAGAAGTTTACAATGTAGAAAAGGTGGACAGAATGAAATAATGAACTTTCATATAAGGCAGAATATAATTGAGAAGAAGTGAAAGACGACTTGCAGGTTTCAGTCTGAGTGACTGGGGACAGGGTGGTCATAGTCATCAACCTAGGGAACAGTAACGGAGGAGGAAGAGAAGAGGGGATAGGTATCAGGAGGGGGACTCTTCTCTCCCCTCTCCCCTCTTCCCTCTCCCCTCTTCCCTCTCCCCTCTCCCCTTTTCCCTCTCCTCTCCTCCTCTCTCTCTCCTTTTACTTATTTGGTGAAAGCAAGCTGGTATTTTGATTCCAGTGTGCCATGAAGCTTCATTCCCACCTTAGGCATTGAAATTCTATTTTGATAGAAATGAATTGTTAATCAGCCAGAATGGAGAGTTTCTTTAATTATAGGAAACAAGATTCAATTTGGCCCAAAGGCATTTATGTAATTGCACTTGGTTTAAAATTTGAGAAAGAACGTATACCTTGGTTCTTTAAAATCTTGCTATGTTCACCACTGTTAAAATGAGGCCTTGAGAACTGGTAGCACACTGCCTTCTCATGAGGGTCCAGATGATTTCTTTTGTACCTAGTGGATCTGTAAAAGGACACCTCAAACATTGATCATGTTATGTATTATGGTAAAACATTTTTTATTTGAACCTTATTTTTATTGCATGCTCCAAAATTTAGATTTAAGTGGCTACCGAGATATCTGTACTATCTCTCTTCATTTATTTATAGAAGAATTCAAAATCAAGAAGAAAGTACTGGAACCAGAACCCTGGGTGGTGAATCGTCTGGTACTTCCTCGAATGTATGTATGTTGATTACCATAGACTAAATGGTTATGAATACACTAAATGATGTATTTCCCTTAGCATTCCTCCCTGCTCCCCCTTCCTTTTCAGTACATGTTAGTGAGATTGGTTGTGCTACCTTCATATATGGATATAACATTATTTGAACTGTTTTTTGACATTAATTCTTTTATTAATTTTTCTAAAGTCCCTTTTGTTTCCTCTTTTCTCTCTAGCTTCCACATATCAGAGAAAACATAGGACCTTTGACTTTCTGACACTAGCTGATATCACTTAGTATGATATTTTCTAGTTCCATCCATTTTCTACTTGTGAATAGAAAAGAAAACTAAATCTTGGGCCTTCAGAATATATTTAGAATATGACCACTTTTTACAGCTTCTACTGTTACTGACTGGGGAGGTTGACAGTTGAGACGTGACCAAAAGATTAAGGACCTGTAAATCATTGAGAAATTTGTTGAGAGGCAGTTTGGTTATGAAAGAGTACAGGGAGATCATGTCTGCTTGGAGTAGGCTTAAGAAAGACTGATAGAATTAGAGAATGAGTATGGAAGCCCTTTTGAAGCCTTTGACTTTAAAGGGAATCTCAAGTGGGCTGACCAATGGAAAAGCAGTGGGATCCAGAGAAGATTTTATTTTATTTTATTTTATTTTTTGCGGTACTGGGGATTGAACTCAGGGGCATTCTACCTCCAAGGAGCTATACTCCCAGCCCTATTTTTTATTCTTTATTTTGAAACCGGGTCTCACTAAGTTGCGGAGTGCCTCACTAGGTAGCTGAGGCTGGCCGCGAACCCGGATCCTCAGGTCTCAGCCTCCCGAATGCTAGGATTACAAGCGTGCGCCACCATGCCCGGCTCCAGAGAAGATTTTAAAGCTTGGCATAATTTATATTTTCTACTCTATTTTATCTAGCATTTCCCTGATGACTGTTCAATCTGTCATTTTGATGGGAAGCCCTAAGACCCCTTTTCCCCTAAAAAAACCAAAGTGCAAGGATCTTTTTAACAGTTAGCCAGAACACTTTGACATTAAGCTACCACAGGGAAAATGTGAAGCTCTGGGGGACATACTTTTTGAATTGCCCCTTCCATACAGCCGTTCATTTCTAGTTCACATTTGAGCCAACATTAGAAGCCTGTTCCATGTCCTGTCCCAAAGCCATGCTTCTTTTCAAATCCATTAGCATACTTTTCATGGAGATGATTATTGAATAAAAGGGAATCCAAACTCCTCTCAACATTTAAAAAGCATTTGATTGCCTTCCTGTGCCCATATATGCATTTTCATTTTTATCTTTTAAGCTTCTAGCTGCCTTTCATGAAAGAGTGGCCTTAGTCCTAGTTGTATTATAAATGGTTATCCTTTAACTTCCAAAATAGTTTCTTGGCATGTTTCTCCAGACCAATTATCATTACTGTGTCTTATACTATCATCTGAGTTCATTTAAGCTCACTGAATTTATATTGATAGGCTAAAACATGAATGCACAAAATGGACATCTTAATCAACCTCCAAGTATATAAATTCCTATTGAAAATCAACCAGGAAGCAATGAGATAGTGATTAAATCAATAAATGGTTATGATAAAGAATGGAAGGAAGAAGACAGAAGTCATAGTCTATCTTGATGAATATCCCCCCATCAGAATATCTTTATATATAATGACAAGATTGCCACATCTCCAGCAACACATCACTTAAGGAGTCCACAACATGGTGTGCTTGATCAGTAAGGTTGTGCAATTTCCTGAAGTTGAAATTCCTGGAAGCAATCTAACAAACCAGGGTCCTTGTAGGAAACTCAGCATGGATCACCTTGCTGCTTATTCTCTAATGAAAGCAGTCTGCCCTCCACTCCTTGAAGACCTGGGGGGTGATTTGAAATAAGAAAGTTTCTTCGATCCTCCTTTTAAGGTTGCTTTTTATTAAAACCTATTTTCCTACCAATTTGACCTTGAGTAGTTGTGGAGCACAAGAAGTGGAAGAGCCTAGCTTCTTGCTCCTGTGCTGTAACATCTCTACTGGTTAACACTTAATAACAATACTTTGTTCATATTCTTGATGATTGCCATTCTAACTGGAGTCAGCATAGTTTTGATTTGCTTTTCCCTGATTGCTAAAGATATTGAACACTTTTCATATATTTTTGGCCCATTTGTGTTTCTTTTGAAAAATGACTATTTCAGTTGCCCATTTATTTATTGGGTTATTTGTTTTTTTGGTGTTAAGTTTTTGAGTTCATTATATATTCTGGATGTTAATCCTCATCAAAAGAATAGCTGGCAAAGATTTTTCTCCCATTCTGTAGGCTCTGTCTTTATGGTGTAGATTTTTTTCCTTTGATGTGCAGAAGCATTTTAATTTGATGATATCCCCTTAATTTATTAATTGATTCTTGGTTTTATTTCCTGAGCTTTAAGGACCTTATTGAGGAAGTCACTGCCTGTGCCTTTATTTTGGAGAATTGGTCCTATGTCTTTTTCTGGCAGTTGAAAAGTTTTTGATCTAATTATGTCTTTGCTCACCTATTTTTTCAATTAATTGAATAAATGTTAGAGATTGCAGTGTGAAATATATCAAAGTTTCATGTTCTACTTGCTTTTCCTGTTGTTTATCTCTAAAATGAAATATCATCTCTTTCTCTTTTGGAAATACATAGGATCAAAATCAGCCCATGGATGTCCAGCAACCTGTACCACAAGACAATGCTAATGTAACCAAGATAAATTCAGCTTCTGACATGCACATATCATCCCTAGAAATCATGCGAGGATCGCTAGGTAGAGACATACAGGCATTTGGATGGGGACTATTGGAAGAAAAATGGTGACCTATGGAGTAGTTAAAATTTTTCAAATGAAGATAATGTTCTATTTATAATGGTGTGAAATCAAAGGAATGAATAGCTTTCTTCATCTTCTGTACATTTTTTGAGATGATTATTTGAGAGCAATAAAAATGAGTATCTCACCACGGACTCAAGTGCTTTTAAATAGTATTATTCTCTCTCATTTAATTTTAATCCTTCAAAGATTACTGGGAGATCTCTGTCCTTAAAGGGATAGAATTTTTTACTTATGCAGTCTACTCTGTTATGTCACAGGAGTTGCATTCCACAGATACCTCTTGTGATTAATTTTAAATGGGAGTAGAGGAAGAAAGGGATAGACTGACAAAAATAGTGCTATTTCTTTTCGGGCACAATGGCATACACCTGTAATCCCAGAGATTTGGGAGGCTGAGACAGGAGGATCACAAGTTTGAGATCAATCTGGGCAACTTATTGAGATCCTGTCTTGAAATAAAAATATAAACAGGGCTAGGGATGTAGCTCAGTGGTAGGGTACCCCTGGGTTCAATCTTATGTGCTGGGGAAAATAGTGATATTTCTTACATGAGTTTCAATAGTGGATACATTTCATAACTATAATTACGCAAAAATTACAAAATTTAAAGGATGAGTGGATACAAAATGAAGATTATGTCCCCTAATTAGTTGAATCCTGTCATAAATAATTCATATTGTAGAACCTTCATATATTGAAATAGTGCCTCTATTTTAATATTTTATCTTATTCTCTTTCTATAGCCTCTAAACACAGTTTAATGTTTTTAGTTTTAAATACTCTTTAGCAACCATCCATTATTGCTATCAGTCCCAGAGCTCTGTTCCCTTCAATTATAGCTTTTCTATAGAGAATTATTCATATTTATTATTGTTAAAATAACAGCAGAGCCAGGAGTGGTGGCACACACTTGTAATCCCAGAACTTGGGAGACTGGGACAGGAGGATCGCAGGTTCCAGGACAGCCTCAGCAAGTAATGAGACTGTCATCAACCTAGCAAGACCTCATTTCCAAATAAAAATAAAATAGGTCTGGGGATGTAGCTTGGAGGTAGAATGCCCCTGGGTTCAATCCCAAATATCACAAAAAGATAAATAGATAGATAGATAGATAGATAGACAGACAGACAGACAGACAGGTAGATAAAAAGAGCAGCAGACAAATCTTTATACTTCCACAACTTACTTTTCTAAGAAAGTCAGCATACTGAGATGGCTAGCAACTAATATTCTGTGTGGTCAAAATTGAGTAGCTTCTAGGTTCCTCACTATCATTTGTTAATAATTTATTTGATTTGTTCATTTGGAATCAGAAAATCATAAATATACTATTGAGATGCAAAACTGGTTTGAAGGGAAGTTGATAGTGGTAAGGGGAGGGGTAAGTAGAAGAGTTCAACCAGGAGTCTGGACATTCAGAAACCAGAATTTTTCCAAGTATTTTAAGTGGTCATCCAAAAGTCATGCCACGATTAATGGGCAGTTTGCTTCTGTCCATAGCATGGTAGTAAGGTGTGAAACCCAAGGCTGCAAGAGCAAGCAGTAGGTATCCTGGTAGTTACCTCTGCCTAACCCCTATGTTTCTAGTTTCTAAACTTTGTGTGGTGCTAAGGATAAATCCTGTTGTATAATCTCTTTGATAACACAGCAACGTTTGTTTTTCTTCAGTGAAGACTACCTGTGTACCTTCTGTATCCCCCCTGTCCTTGATGGTGAGCTCTGAACGTGAAGTTGAGTTGGATGCAATAGAGCAGGAAGGCCCAAGATACTTGGAGCATTTAGTGATCTTTCCATACCGTGGGGACTCACTGAGCCAGGAGTGCTCCCTGAATATCTTGGATTTACATGCCCCAGAGGATTCTGTGGGTCCAGCAGATCAGGAGGCTGCTGGCACCGATGCTCAGGTACCTCTGGGAGTATTCCTCCTATTTGTCTGCAGCTCTAATCTCAGAAGTCCCCAAATTGCCACTCTCATTTCTTTGAAGAAAGCATGTTATTTTTAAAAAAACTCCATCACTATATACTGATTTTCACCTGAGAACCCAGTGGGCGTTCACAAGCAGGAAAGTTGAGATTACAACAGACTGAATCTGTTTTCCTCTTCATGTGAAATATACAAGAACATTTTATACTTCAGAGGAAATTTGAGCCAAATAGGAGGCCTAACTGCTATGAAAAGGCAAAAAGGCAGGATTTTTTTGTACACATATGTATATATTTTTTATTGTAATAATTCGTGCTTTGTATGTATACATCTTTGTTAGGTACAAATTGATAAAGACAAATGTGCACACATTTCTCATCTGACCCCTTCCCCAGTTCCCACCCCGCTCCCTCACCCTCCCTCCCTCTCAAGTTCAGTTCAGTGAGTGACCTTGATATAATTGTGTAAGTACATCATGTGCCTTAGGATGCCCTCCCCCCCCCCGTCCATCCCCTTTGGTTAAATCAACTTCTTTGTTTATCAAGGGTCTCTACTTTTTCATCTGGGGACCCTCTTATGCCACATCTTCTCCCTAACATCCGCATATTAGGGAGAATATATGCTTCTTTATTCTTTGTGACTGACTAATCTCACTTAACATAATGTTTTCCAGTTGCATCCATTTCCCTGCAAAGAACATGATTTTGTTCTTCTTTATGGCTGAGTAAAATTCCATTGTGTACATATCCCATAGTTTTGTAATCTATTCATCTGTCGATGGACATCTTGGCTGCTTCCATAGTTTGGCTATTGTGAATTGAGCCGCTATAAACATAGATACACAAGCATCTGTCTGGTAGTTTGGTTTCCATTCTTTTGGGTAGATACCCAGAAGTGGTATTGCTGGGTCATAAGGTAGGTTTATTCCCATTCATCTGAGGATCCTCCATACTGTTTTCCAAAGTGGTTGCACAAGTTTGCAATCCTACCAACAATGTATTAGGGTTCATACTTCTCCACACCCTCGCCAGCAGGTGGTGTTGTTCATGTTTTTTATGAATGCCATTCTGATTGGAGTTAGGTGAAATCTCAGGGTAGTTTTGATTTTTATGAATGCCATTCTGATTGGAGTTAGGTGAAATCTCAGGGTAGTTTTGATTTGCATCTCTCTGATTGCCAATGATGTGGAACATTTCCTCATACATTTATTAGCCATTTGTATTTCTTCTTTTGTGAGGTGTCTATTTAGATCCTTTGCCCATTTTTTGATTGGGTTATTTGCTTTCTTGGCTGTGATTTTCTTGAGTTCTTTGTATATCCTAGATATTAGACCTCTATCTGAAGAGTAACTGGCAAAAATCTTCTCCCACTCTGTAGGCTCTCTGTTTAGGTTCTTGATAGTTTCCTTTGCTGCACAGAAGCTCTTCAGTTTAATGCAATCCCATGTATTGATCTTCCTTTCAGTTGCTTGTGCTTTGGAGGTCTTGTTGAGAAAGTTTTTACCTGTGCCTATGTTGAAGTGTTGGGCCTATGCCCTCTTCAAGTAGCTGCAAGGTCTCCTGCCTAACTTCCAGGTCTTTGATCCACCTTGAGTTGACTCTTGTGCAGGGTGAGAAAGTGGGGTTTATTTCTATTTTCCTGCATATGGTTAACCAGTTTTGCCAACACCGTTTGTTAAAGAGGCTATCTTTTTTCCAGTGTATATTTTTGGCTCCTTTGTCAAAAATCAGTTGACTGTAAGCCTGTGGGTCTGTTTCTGAGTCTTCTATTCTGCTCCATTGGTCTATGTGTCTGTTTTTGTGCCAATACCATGCTGTTTTTATTACTGTGGCTTTGTAGTAGAGTTTGAAGTCAGGTATTGTGATACCTCCTAAAAAGGCAGGATTTTAAAGAGCCCTGTGGCTCCTTATCACCATTACGAGGGAAGACAACCGTCCTGCCTCCATACTAATGTCCGAAATACTGTGCACACCACAAGGTAGGTTTTCCCAGTGGAATATACACTAGAACATATGTTGCAGAGTAGTAGCTATAACCACCCCTTACATGTCAGCACCAATGCATGGTCCAAAGCTTAATATAAACAGGTCTATTAACAGCTCTCTATCTCCTCTGCCCCTATGTTTTTGTGCACAATCACAAATTTGGACAGTCATGTTTTATATTAGACAAAGTTATTAAAATCAGGATCAGCAGGCATGGAAACAAGTTCATGGTCAGTTATATGGAATCCTGTGCATCAAATAATGATACAAAGAGAAGTCACTCCATCCCTAACAGCAAAAGCATCCTCAAAGAATGAAAACAAAACAAAAACCCTAGCTGGGCTGTCATGATGCACACTTGTAATCCCAGTACTTGGGAGACTGAGACAGGAGGGTCACAGGTTTGCAGCCAGCCTCAGCTACCTAGTGAGGTCCTCTGCAACTTAGACCCTATTTCAAAATAAAGAATAAAAAGTAGGGCTGGGGTTGTAGAATGCCCCTGGGTTCAATCCCCAGTGCCGACAAAACAAAACAAAAAACAACAAAAAAACTCTGAGAATTAGAAATTGCTTGAGTTTGAACCAAGCAGTGTGAACTTGACATGTCTCTGAGTCTCAGTTTTTCCATTTTGAAAAGATATTGTCTTACAAGGATTTGTGGACAGCTATAAAATTTCTTTGAACTATGTAAAAGGACATTTATGTGGGAATCCATTTTGTTTTTGTTTATGTCTTTATTCTAAAAAGTTGTGTTTTCCCTTTTCACTGTTGACAGGCTTCTGTTTTTAATAAATTTGTAATTAAACCTTAAGTATAATTACAAAATAAAAAGTGCCCAAATAACCAGGAATAAATTGGCATAATCTCACTCTGCATGAGATAGTATGTTAGGTTTATTTCTGGTTCTTAGGTAGTGACCACCAGGGGTGTATCCAGAAGAGGAGGCCAGGATGGGGGAAAGGGCAAGAAAAGATCATATAGTTAGTAGCTGAAGATATTGAAGGAAAGAAAAGTGAGAAGGGACAGAACAGCTTCATCCAAAAAAAAAAGTGTAGTTATGCTCATGAAATAGAAGATGTCATTCCAGAGGACCAAACTAGGACTAAAAGCAAACATCTGCAGGGCAAGTATCTTTCAGATCCCTTCAAAGGAAGCCACATAGTGTAGTTAACCCTTCTGAGATGGAGTAGATTGCCACCTACTCTTCCATGGAAAGATTCGAACCAAGGTGTGAAGGAGTTAATTTTTTTCAGGGACAACAGAAAGAAGATTTCTGCCTGGAGAGCATAGGTAGATGTGATAATATGTACGATTTATTTCTTCTAGTCCTGAGTTTAGAGAGTTTTTGTGTGTACACACAAGTGTGTGTGTTTTAATCTAATTAATGCTTTCTTATAGGAAGAGATATATGGTATAATGTGAAAAAAGACAACCAGATAGTTTCTAATGGACTAAACATGCATATATATTTTTTAATCCAAACAAGAAAAAAAGTGTATGCTACTCCTATTATTCCTCCTTTCCCCTCCCCTCCTCTCCTCTCCTCTCCTCTCCTCTCCTCTCCTCTCCTCTCGGTTTCAGGTAAAAGACCAATTCTTCATAAGTGGCAAAAGGAAGAGAGAGGGACCTTGACACTCTTCAAAAAGTTAGTCAATAGAGTCTGCCAGAAGTGACAGTTGTTGCCTAGGGGGCATGTAGAATGATTTGCATTTTTCCCTTTTGCTCCCGGATGCAGAAGCTGAGATGGGCTCACCCAGGCCTTGGTCAAATGGGAAAAGTTTCCTGAAGGCACTCCTGCTCCATGCCATGTGCCATGAGGAAAGATATGAGCTGTCAGTAAGAACTATGAGATACTATGTCCTTACAGATACAGCCAACAACATCAGCTCACATTGTGAGTTCTGAACCTCAGTCTTCAGAGGCTACACCCAAGATACGATGCTCTGTGAAAACGAAGAGGTCTGACTCAGATTTAAAGGAGAATAAACGTTTCTGTGATTCCCACTCTTCCATATTCTCTAAGGAGCCTGAGAACACTCATGTTCACCCCACTCAGGTATGGAAAGTCTGTTTTAACTCTGTAATTGGAAGCAAATTTCACTTTCAGAATGATTTGTACTCAGATGGTTCATTGAGACGGTTTTGGCTACCCCACAAGCTGCAGTTCATTTTCCCAAGATGGCAAAAAATACAGGGCTAACAAGACTTGAATAGAAGCTAGACAATGGATATATTTATATATGCACTGTATTATCAGGGCTCTCCTATACAGGATCATGACTGCAACTTCCACCAAGGGAGTAGATAGTCACACAGCCCAGCATGCATAGAAAGGCAAGACTCCTGTTGTCCTGTTTTGTGACAATGGAGTAGGAATGTTAAATACACTTTTGAGAGCTTTTTGCAGACACAAAGGTATTTTTATCTGTCTTTTGGAGGGGGTACTGGGGATTGAACCCAGGGACATTCTACCTCTGAACTACACCACCAGTTCAATTTTATTTTTATTTTGAAACAGGGTCTTGCTAAGTTTATGAGAATCTCATTATTTGCTGAGGCTGTCCTTGAACCTGTGATCCTCTTGTCTAAGCCTTCCAAGTACTAGGATTACAGGCATGTGCAACCATGCCCAGCTTCCATCTCTTGTTTTTGATGCAGCAGTATCTGGAGGAACATGAACGACACCTGCCGGAACAGGAAGAATACCTGCAGGATCAGCAGATGAAGCTGCAGAAGGAGATGCAGAAGCTGCAGCAGAAGCAGCAGCAACATCAGATGATGCAGAAAATACCTCAGGAACAGAGGCAGGAGCAGCTTCAGCAACCAAAGAAGGTACAGTAGCAGTCACAGCATAGTAGTATCATCATATGCACATACATCTGCAAAGCCAATATATTAGTCAGCTTTCCATGATTCTGACCAAAACACCTGACAACAACAACTTAGAGTAAGAAAGATTTATTTTGGCTTACAGTTTCAGAGATTCATTCTATGATTGGCTGGCTCCAAGACAGAAACATAACAGCAGCAGGCACGTCAGAGGAAAGCTTCTCAGCTCATGGCAGCCGAGAACAGAGAGAAAGAATGAGAGACATACAAGCCGGGCGTGGTGGCGCACGCTTGTAATCCCAGCATTCGGGAGGCTGAGACCAGAGGATCCAGGTTCGAGGCCACCCTCAGCTACCTAGTGAGACACTCCGCAACTTAGTGAGACTCGGTTTCAAAATAAAGAATAAAAAATAGGCTGGGGGTATAGCTCCTCAGAGGTAGAATGCCCCTGAGTTCAATTACCAGTACAACACACAAAAAAAAGAAAGAATGAGAGACATACAGACAGGAAGGGACCAGATCCAAACCATAACAACTAACCGAACGTATCTATGCCTCCCTACAATAACCCTATTTTATTTGTGCAGACCCAGAACATCATTGTTCCTGTCCAAATAGTAGAACCACAAAAGAGTTCTAACTTCATTCAGGGAGACATCTCTGGGGACCAGGAATATGAGAATTATAGGTAAGAAGTGTATGGAATGGGGAAAGGGATAATATTACTGGTTTCACTATATTGTTGAATGCCATGCCCGAGACCATGTGTGACCTTTCTGTGGGGGGTATGAGAAACCCTCATTATAGCAACTTGCTCTCGACTCATTCTCCTCTATGGCCACTGGCCTCCTTCCCTCTGCTATGGTGTCTAGCTAAGCATTCATAGATGGAACAGAGGTGCCTCCACAACAAAAGAAAGGACTAGATCAGAAAGCCTCAAAGCTAGAGAATTAGCATGCAAGCCTTGAAGTCTTTTGGCCTGATTCCCCAATCCCAGTCTCTTGACATAGGTTGTCTGCAGAGAAATCTTGAGTATACACAACTGATGCTCAAGATTTCAGGTTCATTTCCCAACTTTGCAGAAATCTGGTGAGCACAGTAGATCCAAGTGAAGGGGTTTCTGTGGTATTGACGATAAATTTGAAGGAAGTGTGTGTGTGCAATAATTGCTACAGGACCATGACCAGTCAAAAATATTAGAATGAGTCCTAGGCCACAGTATGAAGACATGCACACGTTTAAAATAAAGTCTTTGGTTCCAAATGCCACAAAGAGAAGGTACTTCTCAACAATTAAGGTATTGCTTAAGACATACTTGGTGCCCAGTAAGTATTTTTGAATGAATATAATAGCTCTCTAAGAGTCTCCCAATGCTCCGTGGGCCTTACTTTTTAATCGGTGACCCTGATGGATGGGGTGGGTTAGCGTCTTGTTTTTCAATTGACCTGATTATCAGAATCATGCTGAAAGTGCAGATTCAGAGTCTGGGGTGAGGCTCTGAAATCTATATTGATCCTGAGATTCCCCAGGCTTTGGTTGTGGAGAGAGCACTGGATTTGAAGTCAGGACATCTGACTTGTAGTCTCTGCTTGGCCACCAGTTCCCTGAGTGATTTCAAGGCAGGTGAAATGACTTACAGAATACCATAGAGAACATAGTCATGGTGGAAACAGGATTGTTCAAATAATGGAAATAAAACCACTTGAAGCCGGGTGTGGTAGCACACACTTGCAGTCCCAGTTACTCAGGAGTGTGAGGCAGATGGATCTCAAGTTTGAGGCCAGTCCGAGCAACCTGATGAGACCCTGTCTCAAAATAAAAAAGGGCTGAGGAATGTAGCTTTGTGGCAGAAAGCATTCCCAAATACAATCCCCAGAACTGACAAAAAGAAAAAGAAAAAAGCCAGATCTACATTCACTTTATTTTGGTAAGTTAAATCTTGTACCCAAAACAATGTGCCCCAAGCACCTACTGATGACTAGGAAAATGTCTTGTGGGATATCATTTCTAGATCCACATTACATCACCATGTTTCTTCTCTTACAGTTTTCTTCTTGAGGAGTTTCCAAGGGCCGTCGTGGATCTGCCACCATTGGCTCATACCCCAAGCTCTGAGACTGGTTCTCTTAGCCATGTTCCACAATCTCCTGTGAGTGCTGAATCAGACAATGTCATCCTGGATCCCATAAATATTTTAATGCGAATGTGGCAAAATATGCCTTCTCCACGGCATCTGTTTCCCCTTAATGAGTATACTTGGCTAGACCTTCAGGAGCACTCCTTGGAAGATGAACCCATCAGTCAGCAGGTACACTATCATCTTTTTCTTTTCCCTCCAGCCCAGGTCAAGAGAGATCCTGGGCCTCTCCCACACAAGGTGCACACTCCATGAGCATGCTCTGTGTGTGAAATCTAGACTTCAAAACTCAATGAATTTGAGGGCAATTACTCACTACCTAGTGAAACTATTCAAACTATTCTCTGAGGGACTCCTTGAAAATGTGAGTGGTCCCAATGGGTCATAAATGTAATCTGACCTTGACCTTGGAAATTCTCTAAAAAATGTTACCTAAGCACAGTGAGACATGCCATGTTCTGAAGACTGAGTTCATTACCTGAAACAAGGTCCCATTCTGGACTTGCAGATCTTTATTTCTACTATAAAATCTAGGGCCTAATGTCGGTGTGTTTCTTCATACTGGAAAAACAACAACAACAAAGTCCTCTTTATTGAATGTGTTTGGTATCCATTTATGAGGTGCCTTGTATTAAGCAGAGCATACCAGCCTTGGGGAGCATCTGCAGTGCCCATATTTCCTGTATGGAAGCTGGTCCAGATGGGAGTATCCAAGTAGGTTATGCTCCTGGGTAACCTCCTAGCAGTTCCCATGTGGACCACAGCACTCTGTCTGACTTGCACAAGGCATTTTCATTCTCACACCAGAAATCTTAAGATAGCTGAAACTTTTTTCTTCAGACAATGTCAAAAACAAAAAACAGTAAACTAAAGGAGAATGAAAGAGTTTGTACTTTTTAGGCAGATAAAGGTATGATTATTCTCACATACAGACCTTGGCCAGCTGGGCCATCAGCACCCCCAGAAAATGAGTCCACGTTGAAGAGATCAGAATGGTCAGTGGGTCCGATGGCTCCATTACCAAGCCACACTCTGGAAAGACCCTTATAGGTGTTTGTTTTTGAAGTGCTGATCTTTTTGCATGGGGACCTGAGGACCATAACTGACACAGATCTGAGCAGACAGCCCAGGGAAGTTGAGAAGGCCCAACTCTAGAAAGTTTCTCAGTCATAAGACAGCAGCGGAGTGGCCCAGGGCAGGACAATGTGAAAGCATCAGGGTGTTCATCTTGAGACCAACCTGCCTTGGCTACTCCACTGCCCTCTGCAGGACCAGGTCTCCAGCCTTCTGCTACTCAGGCAGATTCTTCCCTCTGTTTTCTCTCTCACCCATCAAGTTCCACTTGCTGAAGTCATGCATGATGTCAAAACACTCTGAGGCATCCTTCCTTGTCAGACAGAAAAGACATTCCCCAATGAACTCTTTCAACACCATCTTTGTGTCTGTCCTCCTTCACACCCAAGTGAGGACTCGTGCCTGTCCTGTCACTTTATTAAAGTGGGCCAAATAGCTGCAAATCAGGGTCATCACAGAAATTACTTAGTCTAAAACACAAACTCAGGAGTTTTAAGACAAGTTTGGGAAAGCCCAGTTTTGCTTCTTCTGGCCTTTAAGCCAAGATGAAATTGCTGGGATAAATGGGGGAGGATCTTCATATTCCCCAGATCTCCTTTCTACTGGCACTTCATGCAGGCTCATATAACAAAGTAGAACTTCTCAGCTGCTTGCTGGTGTGAACCAAAGAGATCTTCTCACCATCACTTGATAGGCCCAGGGATTCTGTCAAAGGATTTCACCTCCTGTCCCCTTTCCTCAGCAGGCAGAAGCACTGGATAAAAGTGATGAGCAGTCTTCAGAGCCAGGACCTTTCCAGACCTCTCTTATACCTGAACAAGAACTCAGATCCTCCACAGAAGAAGACGAGTCCAACTAGAGTGATCTGGAGTTCCAGGGATACTTCCATAGCCAGCCATGAGAGGAAAGTGGGAATGGAAGCAGAGAGATGAGGTCCACATGATCAGAAACTAGCAAGGCATCTAGAGTCCACTGGAATGGGAGTGGGGGTGGGGGATAAAGGTTTACTTTTCTTGACTGACAAGTTGTATTTGTAGTTATTTGTTAAACTTAACTTGGTCATTGGAAATCATGCTGCAGAGGCAGCCTATGATCCCTACTTTGCTAGCTTGTGACTGCATCTAGGCCTCAGCAGGAGTCTGCTGTTCCCTTCCTGCCCTGCTTAGCTTCTCACATATATGTTTCACCATGGGTAGGCTGGCTGCAGTCTGCTCAAGTTCAAATGCCATTTTCTTCTGCCAAAAATTTGCGACAGTGCTTTTCAATGTACTAAGAAGCTATTCATTCTAAGAAGCTATTCATTCTTAGCCATGAGAATCCTGAGGCCTTGCCCCTGAGTGGAACTGCCTCTATTCTGCAGTTTTGTTACAAGAACCCAGCAGAAATGGGTTTCCAACTTTGAGAACCTCAAGTCAGCTCTAAAAGGGGACTTCGGAGCTAAAATAATTGTTGTTTTCACTACTTAATAAACACTTTGTTTCACTGCAACTCTTTGATTTTCTGACTGATGTGTAGGTCATAGGGATGCTACTGATTCAGCTGACTGGTGCCAAGTCGTGCTGAAGGGCTCCTTTCCTGGTGTTGGGGACCTTGTGCAAGAACTGCTTCACTCAGCCTCTTATGTACACCCTTACTCCATGCCACACTTTCAGAGACCAGTAGCTTCTGCTTTCCCATGTGGCCATGTCCCTAGACCCTCTGTGTGGCTCAGGCATGCTGGCACTTTCCTTGATATAAAGAGCAGCCACAGGCCCCAAGTTCATATGTTGAAAGGCTAGCCCTCTCTGTGATGTATATGGAGATGAGGCTTTTGGGAGGTTATAAGGGTTAGATGAAGTCATGAGGATGGGGCCCTCATGATGGGATTAGCACCCTTACAAGAAGAGACACCAAACAGCTTGTTGCCCCTCCTTGCTGCCTTCTTGAGGTGAAATGAACTGGGAAATTGTCAACTGCCCAGTAGCTGGGAGGAGCCAAGCAGTCCCCAGGGCCAAAAGGGAGCCCCTTTCCTGGCTCCCAGTCCCCAGGAAAGTCTGCCTCCTCTGATCATCTTCTATTGAGCATAGGCATAACTCTTCTTAAGCTTCTGAACATTAGTCAGTAACATGACAAACCTTCCTCAGGCTTCTTTTTCTGGGATGGCCTCCTGTGGTCAGTAGTGCAGTTCTGGCCCCTGGGATAGCTACTTTCCTATGGGACTAGGGGGCGGGGGCAAGGGAACTTGGTGGATGAGACAGCAGAGTTTAAGTTGGTGAGCATCCCTGGGGGTGGCTCCAATCAGTCTTTGCAAATCCTTTTTAGGCACAGACGAGTCTGGAACACTGCAGGAATTTGACAGTGACAATTAAATTCCAGGAGGCCTGAAACTCCTGGAGCCATGGATGTTTCCTGCCCAGATGAAGGCTCTGACCCCAAGAGTCAAAGGGTAATTAACTGAATGGTCACCTTGTTGATGAAACAGAACCCACAACCCCACAGAATCAAAACATGTCAAATGCACAGAGGCAAAAATCAGCAGACAAATTGCAGTATTTAGGACAGCACATTCAAGTGTTTGTGTAATATAAATTGTAGCCTGTGGGCAGGTAGGTGGGAGAGGGGCTGGAAGTTTAGCTGACTGGGAGTGGGAAAGGCTCATGGGGTGATTCACACCCTGAATCTTAGAGCATGTGGTCTGCTAGGAAAGTTGGCCTGGCACTGCCTGCACAAAGGGGAACCAAGATAGGGGCAACCTTTTAGTGCTGCTCTTGTATTCTGCTCCCCTCTCCTGCCAGTGGGCAGTGCCCACCAGTGTACCTCTGAGATATGGTGCTGTAGGAGGTGAGACACTGAATTTTAGGCTTCTACTTGCAGCCCACGTGCAAATCACTTTACCTATCCATGTCTCTGCTGACTTGCTGGAGATGGGTCATAGGGGCGAGGATAAGATACTTGCTTGAGAGTGGGGACTAGATCCTGCAGCCCTCCTGGATCAAGAAACTAATGAATGAATGAATGAATGAATGAATGAATGAATGAATGAGAACACAAATGGCAGTCTGTCTCCATGCCAGTCTAAGCCCCTCCTGAGCTCAAATGAAGACACAGAAGGGAGCATAGTCACTGCAAGGACAGGTAAAGGCCAGCTCCTCCTTGTTGCTGTCATATTCCCATCTTCTTCCAGTCCAACTGGATTTTCTTTTCTGGTCCTTTCTCTCCTTTAACTGATGTATTTTCCCATCTGAGGGACAAGCACCTCTGCCCTCTTAGTCACCCAAGCTAATACACGGACAACTATCTGACTCCTCCCTTTCCCACATGGGACTTATGTCTGTCTCCTCCACTGACATCCAGAAGCAGGTGGAAAAAGTGTGAATCAATGAGGGAGTGAATGAATGAACAGAGGCTTGCATAATCTACATCCTTTCATGTTCCCTGGCCCAGCTGGGCCAGGCATGTAAGAGGCATCAGGAAGATGTATTGATCAATTGGCACCCTATGTCAGAGCTTTACCAGACTCCTCCTTCAGCACAAACACCTCTTTTGGTGATCTGGGCACTTATCTCTAGGCCAGCCTACTAGGCTATGTATCATGGTACCAACTCCAGAGAAGAGGTTTGATGGCTCCTCAGAGCAGCACATAGATAGAATTTCTTGGCACCAGCTAAAGATGCTCAAGAACAAACAGAGTCTGTTTCCTGTGTTTATTCGGGGCTGGAACATTACCCAGAGTTCATACAGGGGCCAGGGGCCCAGGATAGGCGTAAAATGAAATTATTTTATCCATGTCTTGAGGCTCATGGTTTCTTCTGACCTTTCCCTACACCACCATACTTGTGGCATGTACAATGGTGCCAGCTCAGTAGGCAGCACCATGCACCTTGAAGTGCTAGGTGTGCTCAGGGCAGGCAGGAGGGCCACTGGAATTCAGGACTCTTGACCCCAAATTGAGTGTGATCAGACTCATTTCTTATTGTCTTTTGCCCCCTGGTGCATGGCAGCAGCATTGCAGCTCCCCAATGGTCTCCCTTGTGACCAATTCAATTAACATGTCCTGAATATCTACTGTGGGCCTACTTCTATGCCAGATGGAATTCTATTCTCAACACTTCAATCCACACCTTGGTCAACACCCTCATGAATTTCCTTTCTCTTCTCTCCTCAAGTGTCCTTAGATCCACGGTCCATCATACAGTTGCTCATTTCCCATTTTGGTATGTGTCACAGTTGACTGGAAAATATCCAACTTTGGATGAACCCAATACTTTGTGTTCTATGTCTGCACTTAAGCATCTCTATGCTGCTAGAGAAAATCGTGGAAGCTCAAAAATGGTGTACCCTAGGAGGGTCATGAGCTCCAGCCTCACCTAGGCACTCCTCTCTGCTTAGAACCTGTCTTTCCAGACCCATCTTCAGACTGCTCATCCCTCTCTCCTCAAACTCTTTGAGGCTTCCCATGTCTCTCCTCTGTGCTTTCCCATATACAATCTAGAAACAAGAAGATATGACATTAAAATTATCTCATCATTCCGTCCTGTACTCAACATTTTCCCCTTTACTCAAGCAAAAATGGCCAAAGTCCACCTAATTCTTTTGTAAAGACTGTTCAGGATCCTATCTTGCCTAAAACTTTCCAGGCCATTACATCATACTAACTGGTTCTTACTGACTTATAAGAAAGATTTTTGTAAAAATTGGTTGGAATCTACCTGCTTTGCTAAAAATATTTCTTTTTTTTTTTTTTTTTTTTTTTTTTTTGCGGTACTGGGGATTGAACTCAGGGGCATTCTACCTCTGAGCTACACCCCCAGCCCTATTTTTTATTCTTTATTTTGAAACCGAGTCTCACTAAGTTTCGGAGTGCCTCACTAGGTAGCTGAGGCTGGCCGCGAACCCGGATCCTCCGGTCTCAGCCTCCTGAATGCTGGGATTACAAGCGTGCACCACCACGCCCGGCTAAAAATATTTCTTAATCACCTTTTGTTTTCTAAGCAGGCAATCATATAGTTTGCAAATAATGGTACATTTTTATAACATATCCTTTCCAATATTTATTTATCTTGGTTCTTGTTCAAATATTAGTACATTGTTTTAAGTAAAATTCCTTCCCTTGTCATAAACTAATAGAACAATACAACTCATCTTAATCTGTCATTATATATTATTTTTTTAATAAATGCACTTAAACAGATTGAATAACTATTTTAGCTTCCATCTGAACTACAAGCATTCTAGCATGTCTGATCTCCTGCTCTCTGTAGAGTCCAGAGAACAAGGTGGACAATCATTACATGTGGATTAAAAAATAAAACTCATGGAGATGGTCTAATGGCAGAATGCAGTGACTGGTTGAGTAGTGGTAAAAGTAATGAAAAGATCATTTCTACCTAAAAGAAGAGTGTCACTGCAGGCTTTTTCTGGATCTGGACTTCCAATTACTGTCACCAGGCAGGGAAGTGGGGTGGACATTACAGGGAGAAGCAGCATCCTTGGCATTGTGACCCCCCTCCCTTTTGGGGGCCTCTATACTTGCTATTTTCTCCAATTGTAAAGCCACAAATAACTAAGAAAAATTAATGAAACATCTTTCTCATACTTGGGTGAGTGGGTGGGGCTTTTTATGTTTAAAAGAAATGTAAAGAATCATCAAGGAAAAGGAAAAATTGATTTATGTACATTATAGACATGAACAGAAGAATGCCAAAAAGATCGGTATCAATAAAAAACAAACAAGAATGTAAATATGTGCTACATTATGTGCAAAGAATATATGAGCATGAATATGAAACACACTGAAAGTGCAGCAGAAAAATGAGACCAAACAGATCATTCACAGGAAAGAGAAGGCAAATGGTGAATAGTTGTGTGAAAACTTATGTATGTTTAAAAACATAAACTAAAATAATGAAACATTTTAATGCATTGTGCAAAGACAAATTGCAATATTTCCTGCTGGCAAGGGTGAAATGAAATGAACATTTTTATGCACTGAAATCTGGAACAACTTTGTGGTACAGCAACTCAGGCTCACAGAAAAAGACCTTTTAGAGTTTCTTTGTTTACTTAGCATTTTTGCCATGATGGGGACCAAACCCAGGACCTTACACATGCTAAGCAAGTGCTCTACCATTGAACCGCACCCCTCAGCCCAAAAAGTTGATATTCTTTAATCCAGTATATTTTTTAGTACTGGAAATTGAACCCAGGGCATTCTACCTTTGAGATATACCCCTAGTCCCTTTTCTTTCTCTCTTTTTTTTTAAATTTTGAAACAGGGTCTTCCTAAGTTGCTGAGGAGCTCTCTAATTTGCTGAGGCTGGCCTTGAACCTGAAGTTCTCCTGTCTCAGTCTCCCAAATACTGGAATTATAGGTGTTCACCTGGTTTAACTCAGTAATTTTAGTGCTAGGGATCCATAATTCTACTTCTAAGAGGTAGATGTATATTCATTTAAAAATATACTCATTTGTAGCATCATATACAGTATGAAAAATAGAAACAACCTACACCTCCAATCACCTGAGAAATCACTAGATAAAATTTGAATCTTCCAAATAACAGAACAATTTATAAGCATTTTTAAAATCCTGGAAATAAACATAAATCATTTAATAAAATTCAACTTTCATTCCTGATTCAAATAACAAACAGTAGTGAATTAGGAATGAAAGGCTTATTCCTCAATATGATATATTCATTATATTAGAATTAATGATACATGTTGAGATGAATTGCAAATCACTAGAGGCATTGCCATGAACTCCAGGCTCAGTAGGTCATAGTAGGATGAATTCAAGAAGAAACAGTGTACTCATTGAAAGGGAAGAGATATGTTTACTTAGAAAACTGAAGGTGACTAATTTAAAAAATTAGAAAAATAAACAGATATGAATAACTTTACAAAAATAAGCATCTTTCTTACAAAGTAGCAATAACCAGTTAGAAACTATAATAGGAAGAACCCCATTCTCAATGGCAACAGATATATGTATATAAAGCAACAATACAGAAAATATTTTAAAATGTGCAAGAAAAATCTAGTAAAGGACATTAAACAAGACTTAGGAAACCATAAAGATATACAAAGAGCTTGATTTTAGAGAATTATACTGTAAAATATATCAGCTTTCCCCAAATTTAATTCATAAACTAATTGCAATTACAGCCAAGGTAGTAGTCGAATTTTTTTTATGTAACTTTATGAAACTATTGTGGAGGTTAGATAAAAAATTACATAAAGCAGCTGGGTGTGGTGGCGCACGCTTGTAATCTCAGCATTTGGAAGGCTGAGACCGGAGGATCCAGGTTTACGGCCAGCCTCAGCTACCTAGTGAGGCATTCCGCAACTTAGTGAGACCCGGTTTCAAAATAAAGAATAAAAAAAAAATAGGGATGGGGATGTAGCTTGGAGGTAGAATGCCACTGAATTCAATTCCCAGTACTGCAAAAAAAAAAATTACATAAAGCAATAGTGATCAAGAAGATTGGGGAGTAAGGAGCAGAAACAAAGCCAGGAATGGTGGTGCATGCTTGTAATCCCAGTACTTGGGAGTCTGAGACAGGAGAATTGCAGGTATGAGAAAAGCCTCAGGTACTTAGTGAGGTCCTCAGTAACTTAGTGAGACGCTGTTTCAAAATAAAAATGAAATAGAACTAGAAGTGTAGCTTGGAGGTAGAATGCCCCTGGGTTCAATACCCAGTGCCACACACGTTAGATAATTACAGGTCTGTTAAAGCCCACTGGTTCCAACAAGGTGTTAGTGGCATAGGAAGAGACTAGTCAATGCCAGAATCCCAAATGTTGAAATTCTGAAAGATGAAAATTACAAAAGTCTAAAATTCTCTAAAGATGAAAATTGCCCCAAATTAAGATCCTTACTGTTGAAATCCTAAAAACTGCAATTCCCATGGGGGAGGGTGTGGGTGTTAGAGGACCTAGACGAGAAGTGTAGAGAGCTAAATTGTAGGGAAGATATTCATGTTTTCAGTTGTACACAGGATAGTTGCCAAATGATTCAATCATGGACTACTTAGTTCTACTCCCTCACTCATAGCACCCTTAGACCTGAAAAAGAATACGATGAGTTCAGAGAACTGAACCAAAGATACTTGCTGATACAGAGCTTCCTCTAGTATTACAAAGTACACGAAATGATAAAGGGTTCTTGGTTATTAATTTGACTCTCAAAGAAGATAGATTTATATTTACCATTAAATCTAATATAAAATAACTAGTGTGGGACTCTCTTTGGCCAATGGAAGACATTATTAGAAATTGCCTCCACTGTTTTTTTTTTTTTTTCCTCTCTCTTTAGGGTTTTTGTTTGCTTTCTGGCAGTGCTAGGGATGGAATCCAGGGATTCGTGTGTGTTAGGCAAGGCATCTAACCACTCAGCCATACTGTAGTCTTTGTTTTCATTGTTTTTATACCAAATATATGCAATTTATGCCACTGATAGACCCCAAACTTCTAGAACTTATACTTTCATTTGGGTATTAATGACTAGAAAATGCAAAACACTGTATAAATGCTTAAAGATTTGGTGGAGTTTGCAGAAGAAAATGGAGTTCAATGGAATCCTCAAACTGTAATGACAGATTGAAAATTAGGTACAACCTAGGCTTCTAAAAATGAGTTTCAGAGCTGTAGTTCATACCTGTAATCCCAGTACTTGGGAGGCTGAAACAGAAGAATCACAGGTTCGAGGATAGCCTCAACAACTTAGTGAGATCCTGTTTCAAAATATAAATAAATAAATAAATAAATAAATAAATAAATAAATAAATAAATAAATAAATAAATAAATAAATAAATGGGCTGGGAGTATAACTCCAAGGTAGAACGTTCCTGGTTTCAATACTCAGTACAAAAAAAGATGAATTTCAAGGAGTTATCAATAAAGTTTGTTTTATTCATTCAGTCCAGTGCATTTGGCAGAAAATTCAGATAAGTGCACTAGCCATAGAATATGACAACAATGAACATTTCAGCTTAAAATGTGCCATTTGTTTGCATTGATATTTTTTCAAGCTGATGAAATTCTAGAAGCTTTTAATGAATTAAAGCTGAAAATTGAAATTCTAGGAGCTTTTAATGAATTAAAGCCTGAAAAAAACAGTGAAGTTATCAACTACTTAAAAAAATTATATGCATGATAGGATAAGAAGACACTTTCTTTTCCTTTCCCCTGATTCATCTTCCTTCCTCCCTTCCTCCCTCCCTTCCTTCCTTCCTTCCTTCCTTCCTTCCTTCCTTCCTTCCTTCCTTCCTTCCTTCCATGCTGCTGTTTGATCATTACTATTGCTTGCACCACATTTGTGGTGTGCACATAGGTGCATGCAGAATGGATTTCTGGGTACCCCAAACAACATAGAAGCACAGCACAGAAAATGGAAAACATTCATAGGAAATATTCATGTCAGTGTCTATTGAATCATAGAAGAATTAAAAAAAAAAGTGGGACCATGGAGAAAATGAATGTGAAGCTATTGTCTGAGAAGAGCCATGACATGAAAGAAAAGGAAGTGGCTATTCATTATTATTCAAGACTTCAATATAGTTGATTGTGAAAGCTAGCTAGCTCTTCTGCAATTGCCCATGATCTAGCCCTGTAATTCACTTCATCATCTGTCAATTTTCCCTTTTATTTCTTTTTTATTTTCCCTCTACTTTCAGTTGTCAGCATTATTTTATAGTTTACTATGCCGTGAATTTCATCTTTGAATGGTTTCTAATATGGAAAAAGTATAAATTGTTTAAGAGATTTTAGAGATTTCTAATACATTCAATGCTTTTTTTGTTGTTTGCAAATTTGACTCCTCAAAAGTGCATTATCATGTCATTGACTTTATGCGTAAATATAGTGTAGGAATGTAAAAACATTAGAACTTCCTCAGTAAATGAAGAGATGCCCTACTTGTACTTGTGCTTTTGTGAAAAATAAAATTTCCCAAGAACTACACTTTGGGTTACTGAATTTGTGATGGGAACCCAAGGGTGTTTGTGATGGATCTCATCAAATAATTTAAGTTGTTCATCATGGTATTTCAGATAACCAGTTATATAGCTGGGTGCACATAATTGCAAACTATAGTGACATGCATTTATACACTTAAATTTTTCACCTTTTTATGAATATGATTTGCCTGCTAATTGCTATGACCATGTTACTATCATTAATGTACCTGACTGTCGATGTTTGAAAAAACATGTATGTTATTATTATTTATTTTATTGTATAAAGTGGCCTATGAAATGTTCTGTTGTTTTTATATGATTTAAACCTCTTTTAAAATTGCAAAAATGCCTATGATTAAATTAAGTTAAACTTTTTCCCAAAATTATACTTTTGGGATTTCGATCTTTCTAGGTTTTAGACATTAAATATTTTGATCTTCAGGAATTTCAACATTAATGATTATGGCCTTTGGGATTGTGTCTTACAGGATTATGACCCAAACTCTCAAAAACAGACCAAACAATTAGAATAATATAATCTCCAGCTTAAATGTTAAATCAAGTCTATTCCATATAGAATAAAAATTACGTGTAAACTATGAAAAACAAAAATGTAAACTGAAAATAACAAACAAACATTTAAAAATGTTGGACATGTATGCCTTTATCAGCTTGTACCTAACAAAGATGTATGGTTACAATCAACAATTAAAAAAATAAAATTAAAAAAAATGTTGGAAATGGAGGTCTTTCCAAGAATGGAAACAAAGGGAGAAAATGGCCAAATTACAAAAACATATGTATATGTGAGGCTATAACAATATTGTTTACAATTGGAAAGCAACCCCCCCCAAAAGGAAATAAGAAAGAATTAGGAAATAGGTAATCTGTATTGCATTGTCAAAGAGAGATACCCATGAAATCACATACTGTTAAGTGAAAAAAGTATTCATAATTCCTTTTTGTGTATGAGAAATGTATATGGAAGAAAACATAAAGAGAAATATATAGAAAAGTACTAATTTGATCCTCACCAGAGTATAGGATTTGGGGTGATTTTTAACTTTTATATACATATGTATATTAACTATAGTTAATATATCCATGTTGGTATTGGGGATTAAACCCAAGGGTATTCTAACTCCAAGCTACACCCCCAGTCCTTTTTTAATTTTTTGAAATAGGGTCTCACTAAATCCCTGAGGGCTTCACTAAGTTGCTGAGGCTAACCTCGAATCTGCAATCTTTCTGTCTTAGCCTCCAAAGCACTGTGCCAAGGACCATAAGTTAAGCACAAGGGCCTGTGTAACTTCGTAACACATCTTAACTGATCATCTGGTCCTGCCCTAGGTCTGATCCTGTGTTGAGGATGTACAGAGCTTCCTAGGAAACTTTAGGCTATAGATAACCTCTGCCACATCCCTTACACAAAACAGGCCCCTCTGGGAAAAACGACTTATAGACAGACTTCCTGGAGCCATACCCCTACCTTAAAGAGAGTTAGCCGCAAGGTGTTCCATAAAGATCTTAACTGTTAACCCCGCTCCCTCATTCTTACTGCCCTTTCTCATGTATAAGAGCACAGCTGAAAAATAAAAAAAACCTTAGAGCTTGACAAACATTGCAGGCTCTCCGCGTCTTTCTTTTCTCCCCATATACAGACTTTGGGCTCCCCCAGGACCCTCGAATTACTGGACCCCTGCAGGCAGGGGCAGCACTGGAATTACAGGCATGCATGACTACATCAGGCTTCTATATATTTATGTTATATCTGAATATTTTTATGTGTACTTTGTGACTTTTATAATTAGATAAAAACAAAGGAAATAAGATAATTTATGTATATAAACTGAATGATGTAAAATTGGATTTGTATATTAGAAAAATGAAGGTAATAAAAATAATAACAGCTTTTTTGAGTTGGTGGTATTGTGTTTATTTCCAATAATATATAAAAATCCTGGGCTATGTGGTAGGAAATGAGATGAGAAAGGCAGAAAGGAGCTGAGAGAGACAGAGATGTCCTTGCCCTCATAGAGTTGATACTTTGGTCAGGGAGGCAGACATATCTTAAGGAAATGTGAATGGACCAGAAAACTGTCAGAGTGGCAAATGCTCTGGAGAAAAGGAAATATGAAGAAGGGAAAACTACTTTGCAGAAGTATTTGTGAAGGCTTCAGTGAAGATGTGACAGAGCTCTGGGAAAACCTGGGGCCAAGTGGCCTCATTAAGCCAGGTTCCTACCTATTTTCCATGGTGATCTCGGCTTCAGCCACACTGAGCTTCTGCAGTTCTCCATGTATCTAGTTCTACAAGATACCGTTTCATAGGGATTGAATGCCAGGCAACACAGCAAAGAAGCCCAAAGTCTTCAGCTAGACCCTCAGGAAAGAGGTGATGCCTTTACTATTGGTGCATTATGGTTATATATAATACTGGGATTCACTGTGACATACTCCTATGTGCACATATTGATCATTTTAATTCCCAAGTACCTCCCTTTCCCTTCCCCTCCTCCTCTACTTGATCCCCTTCCTCCATTCTCCTGGTGTTCCTTCTATTTTTCATTTTCATGAGATCCTTTTAAACCTTTTTTCCCTCTCTAGCTTTCACATATGAGAGAGAACAAATAACCCTTGACTTTCTGTGTCTGGCTTCTTTTGCACAATGTGATTTTCACCAGGTCCATTTACTTTCCTGCAAAGGACACAATTTTGTCTTTTATAGGTGAATAAAACTCCAATGTGTATATATGGGACATTTTCTTTATCTGTTGACCAATACCTAGGCTCGTTCCACAACTTGGCTATTGTGAATTGTGCTGCTGTAAACATAGGCATGTAAGTATTGCTACAATATGCTGAGTGTAACTCTTTTGAAAAAATATCAATGCAAATGTCTTAATCTATTCAGATGACTATAACAAAATAACTTAGATTGGATAAATTATAAACAATGAAATGTATTTCTCACAGTCCTTGAGGCTGGGAAGTCTAAGATAAGGGTGCAAGAAGATTCAGTGTCTGGTGAGGACCTGTTTCTCATAGATGCAACTTCTCAATGTGTCCTTAAGTGGAGAAAGGGACAAACAGACTCTTTCCAGCCTCATTGGTTTACTGCCAGACATTCAGTATCTAGGCTATACCTGTGCATATTGGGTACTCAAGAGACATCTGATAGACACATTGAGCAAGGACAAGGCAGGCAGAGGGGACATATTCATGGTGTGTCTGGAGGCCACTATGATTCCAGCTTGTTAATTTGACCTCTCCAAATGGTCATCAGCCTCCTTTTCCCCAGGTGTCTATTCTCAATCACCAGAGATTAGTTGGTGGCTAGGGGTATTTCTGGTGAATATTCCAGGTAAATCAATGCCCCCAGAAGCTTTTTGCCTTTTGAAAATCAGCATGACTCTCACCCACTCCTGGCCAATTATAAAAGTCAGGGGTGATTAAAGAATTTGGATTTGATTTTGGAGACCTTGAGCATGGTGGATGCATCTGGTGTGGTGACCAAATCCAGAGAGACCTGGTATAATAAAGGAATATTCTCACAGCAGTGGAGATGATAGCTACAGTGCCCACAATGACCAGGAGGTGGCAGGAGAGAAAACTAGAATGGATTTGGGCTGAGGCGGCTGGTGAACTTGCCTGCTTAAGCATGGTTTCCTAGCTTAGGGTGTATGCATAGGCTGGTACAGAGGAAGTGTACAGTTAACAGGACAGCAAAGTTCCAGATGAGCTGTATAATGGCCACTCAGCCCTGTCTATGATCCTGCAGCCTTAGACTGAGTCTGGCCTGTTCATATAACCTTATTGAGACCTCCCAGGAACCCTGTCTCAAACCTAGAGATGCTCTTGCTGGCTCCTAGTGTTTCCAAAGACCCTGCTTCCTCACTTGACCCCCAAGTCTGAGATCAGGCTGCTTCCTTTTACAGTTCATTCTGGCAGTGAGGGAAGGTAGAATCTTCCGTACTGTAGCATACAAACCTCCAGGCTATCTCTGGCCCTAGAAATAAAAGGAATCAATTCAAAAGTACCCACTGTGCCAAACCATTCACCACATGGTGGTATGTTTTTGCTAGGCAACTATTAAGCAAGTGTTTTTGTTGTTGTTTTGTTTTGAGACCCATGTGCCATGCCAAAGTCTTTACTTGTGTTATCTCACTCAGTCTTCACAATGATCTTTGAAAGAGCATCTGCATTTTTCATATAATAAAGCTGAAGCCTAGAGAGGTGGAGTTACTTGCGATCCTCCTGTTTCAGCTTCCCAACTACTGGGATTATAGGTGTGTACCCCACATTCAGCTCACCTTACTGATTTCCAGTCTCATGACTTTTAATACCAACTAAATGTTATTTATTCTCCAACCATATCTCCAGCCCTGATAATGCCTTTGAACTCCAGATTTCTCTCTGTAACCTACTCCACAAGTGTGTTCCAGTCTCAGTTAAAGTACCTCCATACTTCCTGTTCCTCCGACCAAAAACCTAAGGGTTATCCTGGACATTTGTTTTTTTCATTCTTGCCTAACTCCTGTCATCCAACTCTAAGACTTTTCTGTCAAAACCCATCCAGAATATCCCTACTTCTTACCACCTGATGTAAATCACTACCATTTTCACCTGGATTATTTCACTTGTCTCCCAGTGTCTCCCTTGCCATCCTGTCTCATAATGCAACCAGATGGGTAATTACTGTGAAAATAGAATAAGATCATGGTGCTCCTTGATTCAGAACCCTCAATGTTTCTTCACAGAATTCTTGTTTTTATAAGGAAATAGAAGCCATAAGAACAGAATTTCTCCAAGTTCTGTCACCTCCCTTCTCCTTTACGATGTTCTTCGAGGCCATGTTTGATCTCTTGCCAATCTGTCTTGAGCTTGTTGAGCTTGTTCCCTACTGGCCTCCTCTCTTGTTCCTCCAGGCTAATCCCAGAACATGCGAGACATACCTCTGCTTCTGGCACACTCACACTTGAGCATCTCTTGACCTGAAACAGTATGGCCCCTCATCTCTTTCAGATCTTCGCACAAATGCCATATTATCAGTGAGGCTTTCCTTATTTAAATCTCTGCTTCATTGTTTCCATTGTACCAGTCATCATCTACCATCTTTGACTTCTTGGGTTTTTGTTCAATATCCATGAGAACAAGAGATTGTTTTGGTTTTTTGGCTTCTTCTGTAATCTTGCCTTCCAGAATAGTGCTTGGCACATAATATCACTGGGTAAATGCTAGCTAGATAAATGTGTTTGCTCAGGCTGTCATAGAAAAGCATCGTGGAATGGGTGGCTTAAACAAAAGAAAAGTATTGACTCAGATCTGGAGGCCAGAAATCGGAAATCAAGTTGTTGGCAGGGTTGGTTCCTCCTAAAGCCTCTCTTGGCTTTCTGATAGGTGTTTTCCTGCATCTTTACATGGGCACCTTCTGTGTGTGTCAATGCCCCAATCTCCCTCCTTACAAGGACTCCAGTCTCACTGGATTAGGGATGGCCCTAAAAACCTCATTCCCCCCTAATTACCTCTTTAAAGACTCTATCTCCAAATACAGTCAAACTCTGAGGTACTAAGGGTTAGGAAATTCAACATATGAATATGGAGAGGACATGATTAAATTCATAACCTGCTTAGTTGTTTAATCAGTGTGCAATGATGGAGTGAGTCTCTTATGGGATAAGGATCAATGTTTAGGGTCAAGGATGAAGTGAGGCTTGGTAAAGACATAAGGGGACAGTAGAGCACAAAAAATTCTGGGATGGATGAATGTTAGGAAGAGTGATACTCTGGGAATGAAGGAGGCTGGAAGAGGGCAATCATCTCAGCCAAAGGATAGGGTGCAGAGATGGAGAAGGGGGAAAGTGGAGGAAGGTGATGGGATTTGTGGAGTCAAAGGATGAGCAAAGTTGGGAATGAGACTTGCAGAGGCAAGGGGGGAAAGAGTCAGGGCCCAGTGGATGACTGAGAACCCTATCCTCTGTGATAGGACCAGTGATGTTGGGAATGTCATCAATGGGCAGAATTGCCTACATAATTTGTGTGGCCCAACACAAAATGAAAAAATGAAGGTATTTGGTTCCAAAAGTATTAATAATTTCCAGATGGCAATGACAGAACCTTGAACCAAGTGTCCTGTCTGACACCACTGGTTACACTCCCAGGAAGTCAGCTCTGCTGAATGGAATCAGCATTAGAAATAGAGACAGGTTAGATGTTAGATCAGGTTGAGGGTGGAAGATCTGTTCTTTTGCACTGTATTGACAATTTCTACTCAATTACAATCTGCCTTTTGCCATCTTTAAACAATTTTTTGTGTGACGATGCTGTACACCAATTGGGAGCTGTGTCTTCCTGACACATGATAGGCACTCAGAGAGCAGGGGTGATTTTGATGTGCCAAGCTGTATTGGAGAGATCACTTGTGCAGGGTAAGAGTAGGGTAAAGGTGAGGACAGGACGATAAGCACTTAACATACTTGTGCAGGGGACACAGTTCACATCACGATCTAAAACCAAGCAGTGGTTCCAAGCATTGGTTCCAAGGAAGCCGAAGTGTGTGGAGGGAGGTGATGCCCCAATACTCAGGCTCCCTACAGGGAGTACGCATGGGCCACAGCTGCCCTGGGTGTTGGGGACAACACTGAAGTGAGTCAAAGGCTGAGTGCCCCCCTCCAGCCCATCACTTCACCCTAGTCCCTCTGGTCTCAGCTCCATGAGGATTATTGAGTACCTAGATTTGAGACTTTGTGCTAGATTCTAGGGACATAGAAAGACACAAAGTCACTGGCCCAGAGAGATAGGGAGGGAGGGAGGAAGAGAGACAGAGACAGAGAGATAGAGATAGACATAGACATAGAGATAGTCCTGCAAGTACCAGGCACAGAGGAAGTGATTAACTCATTTACCTTGTTGTTGTTGTTGTTGTTTTGGTATAGGGATTGAACCCATTCTACTTCCAAGCTACACTCCCAGCCCCATTTTATTTCAAGACAGTCTTGCTGAGTTGCTGAGGCTGACTTTGAACCTGCAATCCTTCTGTCTTAGCCTCCCAAGTACCTGGCTCTCATTTACCCTCTTACAATCTTTTGAGGAGTCACTATGCGACTATCAGCAACATTCCCATTTGGCAGATAAGGAAACTGAGAGGCTGTATCACTTGCTGAAAATCACAGAGCAAGATGTAGCAGGCAAGCCACTCCTGAGGTACTGCTCTTCATCCTGTCCTTTCCCTACCTTGTCACACACAGAGTCCCCAAGTTCCCTTCCCTGCACAAAGTGCTGAGAATGAAATGGTCAGTTTGAGTGGGGGCAGAGAACCTTGCAAGACCTCATAGTGCAGATGTCAGTTGCACTGTGTGGGAGGAATGAATGCACGTGCCCTGGGCTGACAGTGGGAGGAGAAGCATTTGAGACAGTGAAGGAACTAGAAAGGCTGGTGTTACTGTAGCCAGAAGCTGGAGGGCAGGTGCTGGGAGGAGAGCAGAAGCTCTATACACTTGTGTTCACACTGCAAGTGACACCTTTGAAACAGTCTTGTGCACAGGGGTCTGTGGTTGCTAAGATTCGGATGGGGACATGCTGGTGGTCTGTGAGGCTCCAGTGAATTCCCACAGAGCTCTGATCTATCTCTCTCACCAACGATGGCCCCTGCTCTCTTCTCCTCCAACAGGAGCTTCTATACACAGCCCTTTGGGCACCATTCTCATTCACCAGGTGCTTTTGTTTCTCTCCAGGGAACCCCAGGTCCCAGGGGCTTGGCTTTAGTGACCTAGCTTTACTGGAGAAGGATCTTAGAAGGTCTATCTTTGGCAGGGAAGACTCCCGCAGAACAGGAAGAGGAAAATGGCCTGTGAAGGAAGCAGAGCAGGGGGCAGGAGCAGAATGGAAAGTGCCATGGGGGTGCAGGAGAGAAGAGAGAACCTTAAGGACGGAGTATTGAGGGAGACAGCCCTGAGAGTTGGAGAGGACCAGTGGGCCCTGGGTGCTGGAGGGCTTTGCCCACCACCTTCCCAAGTCTGACCAGTGGTTGGTGTTTCTCTACCTGGGATGGGGGTAAGAGTAGCCCTAGGGACTTTCTCATTCTCATTCCCATTAAATGTACCACCTGGATGAGGGGCTGCGACTCCAGTGCTGGGCTTTGCTCCAGGAGTGCCCAGAAGGAAAGGGGTCCTCCTAGAAGCTTTTCCCATACCCAGACCCTTAGCTCCTTTCAACTGCCCTGCCCCTTTCTAAGAAGTCACCTGTGTGGAGTCCCTCTCCCTGAACTAATGTTATTTCTCTGTGACCTGCGTCTTGTCCCGCCATGCTGAACCTCCCACAGAACAGCATGAGGAGGGGCCCCCCACCTAGCGCTCCTTGCAGGCCCAGAAGCTTCCTTCCTCTTCCCTTTCTGCACCCAGAGCGCTTCCAAGCCCATCTCCTCCTTTATCTCGCTGCAGTCTTACAAGAGAGGCGACGGGATTCTCCCCATTTTTCAGATTTGGCAGGAGAGAAGCCCGCCGTCCCGGGGCAAGGCGCTGGGAGGTAAGTGAAAGAGCCAAGGTCACTCGGTCATTGGCAGAGCGTGGCCTTTACCCGGCCCTTCTTCTGCGGGCCCGGCAGAGCCCGGACGAGGCGGGCCCGGGCCGCTAGTACGCGCCCCTCTCTTCCTGGCAGGCACCTGGGGCCAGGCAGCCTGAATGGCAGGTGAGCCCGGGTGGGGAACAGGAGGGGGTTGGGCCGGGCGGGGACGTTTGGTGCGGCCTTGGGTGCGGCCGACCTAGCCCGCTGCTGCGTTGGGTCATCCAAAGGCCTGCGTCCCGGGTCGCAGCTTGGTGGGTGAGGTGACCGAGGGTCTCCAGCGCGCCCCAGGCCCGCTGGCCAGGCCCCGCCCCCCGGCGGCACGGGCGGGGGCAGGGGCGGTGCCGACGGAGTGGGGCGCGGGCGCGTGGTGCTTGGTGCGCGCCGCCGCCCCTCCTGCTCAGCTCGCCGGCCCTCGCTCCTTAACCCCTCAGCCCGCTCTGTTCGCCCCCACCCCTCCTTCTTCTCCGGGCCTGGAGGCCTGGTGCGCGGTGCTGCGCGACGATCGCGGCCTGGCGATAGGGGCACGGCGGTCGTAGCGCTTGAGGGTGGCTCGCGAAGCGCGGGGGCTCGAAGCCAAACCTGGCGCGGCCGGGTGTGGGGGGAGGGCAGCGGCGGAGCCCCCAGAGGAGAGCAGGGGCAGGCAGGGGGGTGCCGAGGTAACGGGCAGGGCCTGGGTGCCTGACTGCGAGGGGCGGGGGCACCAGGCGCACTTTGGCACGGGCCGGGAGGGTTACGGGGCGCCTGGGGCTGCGAGAGGGCAGCGGGGTGGGGAGGGACCAAGGGAGGAGATGGCTGGGCTGGGCTGGGGGGCTTGGCCGATGGGGAGCAGGTGGGCGGGGACAGGGGCCCTGCTGAAAGAGGCGCAGCAGCGAGGTGGCGGGCTGCGTGCGCAAGCCGGGCGGCCGTCTCCAGGGCCCGGAGAACGGTGAGGCCGTTTGGGTTCGGTGCCCCAGCCCCGAGGGCATGGCTTGGTGTCCAGGGCCACAAAGCTGGGCGTGGGACACCATTGGGGAGGGGGTATCCGGAGGTTTGGCCGGCCAAGGTGTTTGTGGTCTGGAGCAGACCCGGGAGAAGAGTCTCCCTGCGCCAGAAGCAGGAGTTCTTGTCCAGGGCGCTGGTATTGGGCGAAGGTGGGCAAGGACAGGTACTTTCAGGGCTGGCATGAGTGCAAGGGGACAAGGGGCCCCCAGAGTTGGAGTCTGAGCACAATTTGGGAGTTGCTGTGTCACTGGGTGGGTCGATGAGTCATGAGATTTGGAGATCACAGAACCCTTTCCTGGCGATTAGTTTTGAGTGATGGAAATACAGAGGGTTAGATTCGGAAAAGTGGTTTGGAGGCCATGCCTTGGGATGCCAGGTGCTCTGATGACCACTAGGCCCCGAGTGAGGGAGGTTAGGAGCTGGATCCCAGAGTGCTGTGATTGAGAGGCTTTGGCCCTGGGTGGAGTTAAGGAAGGTCTTTGTGGTGGCCAGTTCCTTGCCTTCCTTCCTTTCCAGGTTGTTAGGATTCAGCTGTGTTCCTGTGGGGAGTGGGTTAAAAATTCCTTCAGCCTACAGTCAGCTTCACAGTATCCACCAGGGGCAGGAGGGACATATACATGCGTGACAGCAGCAGCATTTGCTGTCCTGGAGCCCTGGAGCTTCCTCACTGTTGCCATAGTAACTGCCCATTGATGGTGTATTTATAGGGGAAGAAGCAGGCGTTAAATTTTGGGAAGGGAGGGGGAGGACTAAGGGAGGGGGAAGAGGCCTCATGGCAGTCCGAAGAGCAGCGATGGTGGCTACAGAATTGCTAATGGAATGGGCGATGCAATGTGAGCTATTTGGGGGAGTTTCTGCCTCATTTGGGGCTTAAAAATGTACTAACGATTTCTGCAGGTGCCACACTAGGGGCTATGATACCTGGGGGTGTGCATGCCCCAAAGTCCGTGTATTTGGGACAAAAGATGACTGTATGTAAGCTATTATGTAATTTTCCATGTAAAAACATTAAAAAAACAAAAACACTGCCGTCTTTTTGGTAAGCAAGGAAACATTTTTCTTTCTTCCTTTGTTAGTAAAGCCTTTGCTCCTTCTTTTTCAACCCTGACACAACAGCTCCATATTCTTTCAACCAAAAATCCTTGCTCTCAGGCATACTACTGCCACACTCTCCCCACATAGATTCAGAAATTCATAATGGAATGAGAATTCTGAGATGATATCCCATCTTTGCTCTCTCACATGCACATGTTGATGGGCTTCGGTGGGAGTGTTGCAGGGTTCAAAAAAGAAAGCCTCTTGATATGGTTTTACCATAGATCTATGTTAGATTTGCTGTTTCCCTCTCATTTTAAATATATTGATGATTTGTATCCTATTTGTTTGCCAAAAGGATTAGAAACGTTATTATAAATGCACACTAAGATTCTGAAAACATAAATAGAAAACCATGTACCAAGTTGTAGGAGCGAAGCATATGTGCCTAACAGCTGGGCTCCCAGGATGACTGTGCTTGACTGTCAGTGTTAACACTGAGCTTCCTGGCAGCCTAGGCAAAAAGGGTAGCTTAATGGGTTACACTGCTCATGTGTCTTGCATCCCATTAGTCATAAAACATGAGCTTGAGCTTCTGCTTAGGGAGGGTAGTCATGGAGGTGATTGCTCCCATATGTGTGCAGCTTGGACAGTGCTCCAGAATATGGCATTTGAGTGGGAGCTCGGGTTAGAAGGAGGAGCAGGGGTGTGGTGTGTTGTGCCAGTGGCTTACATGCTGACTAGATAGCTCCTTAGCAGGGCAGAGGCTTTGGAATGATAGCTCCCATTACAGGCAACTCTTCGAGTTAATGTGTCAGGGTTTTGGTTTTGATTTTGGTGCTGGGAATGGAACCCAGGGCTCTATCACTGAGCTACATACTCAGCCCCATGTCTTGGTTTTGATTGTTAAATTAGTTTCTTGATACTCTGCTGCAATAGTTTTCAATGCAAAGAAAGGAGAGATGCCCGCTTCCAGAAGAGTCCAGGTATCTTGCCTCCCTGTCAGGTTAAGATGAACCAAGCAGGTCACCTGGGACTTGGCCAGGGGTTATAAAAATAGGGCTTTGTTGTACATGGAGGATCTGACCCTGAAAGAACACGTAACCACTGAAGATTACTATAGGTAGGCCAGTCCCAGCAGGGCTGGGGCATTAGAGATATTTGTTGCTGAATTAAGTTTGGTTTTCAAGGAATGTGCTTGTCATTAGCGGTATCTGGGATTCTCCATTGTGATCAAAATTATTTCTGAATTCAGCCCCCGCCCCCCCCCATGGTCAACTTGCTTAGCATTTCCTACCCCCTCCCAGTCTCTCTGACTTCATTTCCTCATGTATCTTTGAGATCCTTTCTAATTTGAAGGCACAGAAATTCATTGAGGGGGGTGAGGAAGGAAAAAGCCTCAGCCTGTAGGAGTTTTCCTTTGTTAAAGAAAAAGGTCAGCCCTCAGGTCTTGTTGGGGGAAATAGCCAGAAGGTTTGCTTTGGGCACTGCTGGGCCTTGGGGAGCCTCTTGAAAAGAGATGGGGGAAGGAATGAGAAGCAGTAGTAAGGATGAGTGGCTGCATGGAGGGTGCTACACCTCATGGGGTGCTGCCTTGATCTTTTGACCAGGTCATTGTGCATGTAGTATGTGGGGGAATCAGATCTCAGGGCCAAAAGGGTACCCCAGAGATTCCTGGGTGTGATCTAAATACAACTTGCTTTTCTCCCTTGTCAGGCAAGTGAGACGCTGGAGCTGAGGAACATCATGGCAGGTGAGTTTTTCTGGCCCTGCAGAGTGAGGGCTCTTGGGAAAGGCATATGTCCATTTCTCAAGTCCCTCCCAGCTTTCCTCTCCTTGGGTGGCCCAGTGGCTATTGAAACACATGTTCACTTGGGGCTGTGCACCTACCAGGTCTCTGCAAGTATACTAAAGTGTCAGGTCACAGGGTCTGGGGAAGGGGACCTGCTGGCAAAGACCTACCAACCAGGGCACCAAGGGATGTCCCACTTCTGGGTGAATACCAGGAGGAAATGTCACCTCTTCTTCTTTCACCTTCCAAAGCTTTAGCTGAGCTTGTGGGGGTGCATAATTCATTCCACGCCAGCTATCCAGTTGCAGCTGGGTTTGGCCTTTGGAATAAGTAGATATGGCTACCACCCAATGGCAGTTTGGCAGGAAGGGCCTGTGCCTCATCTACAAATGCTTAGATTCTCCACGTAGACCCCACTACCTTCATTCCAAGAGGCATCTGAGGTTTCCATGCATCGAGTCCCCTGATGGATCTCAGTCTAGTTTTTTACTAACATGTCTCAAGAAAGATTACTGATGACATCCGCCAGTTCAGGAGGATGTATGCCACCCTGATGGAGTCCTATAGAATTATCTGGTATGAGTACCACCAGCATCAGCTCCAAAGAGAAAACACTTCTTATGATCAGGGTTCCAACTGTCTTTTCAAGGTAAATGCAGAAGACCCTGGGTATTTATTCAGGGATGACTACAATACTCAAAATTCATATTCTTTCTTGTTCCATGGCAACATCAACTTACCTCTCAGTTGGATCACAGTTTCCTCTGTATTCTCAAGGGTCTGAACCCTGCTAGGACCCTGGCACTCTATATGAGAATAAAATGCCATCATAGAAAGTCAGTCCTTTTGCAAAGGGCTGGCCTTGTCCTTTGGGTTGAAGCCTGGCATCATGGCTGCTGGTTTTTCCTGGTTTCCCTCTATAGGCATGCCTTCATCTCTGGGCTAGCCCGGGCACCTCTCCATCCCAGGCCTCAGTACATTTCTCTCCTCAGTGTTTCTGGAGGCCAAGAATGCTCATTCAGTCTTGAAACGCTTCCCTCGTGCCAATGAGTTCCTGGAGGAGCTGCGCCAGGGCACCATAGAGCGAGAGTGTATGGAAGAGATCTGCAGCTACGAGGAGGTCAAGGAGGTATTCGAGAACAAAGAGAAAACGGCACGTACCACCCCGGGAGCTGGGTTCTGAGGGATAAGTAACCTCAAGAATAACAAGGACAGGGCTGGATACCTCAGATCAGGCAGAAACAAGGAAGGAAAGTCTCCCCAGCCTATGGTCTGCCCACTGGGGCCAGAGGGGAGCAGATAAAAATGCCCTTTCAGTTCCATCTCCTGACTTTTGGTGTTTTTGTCACTTGAGAGCATTGTATTTTGTCCTTGGTGCCTTCCACAGGCTCTCCAGTCATCTGGGGACGAGGGGGTGGGACCTTGGTGAAGGTCTCCGAGATCTGTCTGGGGCATGAACATTTGGGCCTGCCTTCCCCAGGTGTGAGTGGCTCTTCTTCTTTTGCAGATGGAGTTTTGGAAGGGGTACCCAAATGCCGTCTACTCAGTCCGAGACCCTTCACAAAGCTCAGATGCCATGTATGTGGTGGTGCCCCTCCTGGGAGTAGCATTGCTCATTGTCATCGCCCTGTTCATCATCTGGAGGTGCCAGCTACAGAAAGCTACCCGTCATCACCCCTCCTATGCGCAGAACCGGTATCTAGCCAGTCGTGCCGGGCACAGCCTCCCCCGGGTCATGGTGTACCGGGGTACTGTGCATAGCCAGGGGGAGTCCTCTGGGCACCGTGAAAGTGGGAACACCCCACAGATGGTGCTGGGGCCTAGCCGGGGGGGCAGAACCACAGTCCGACTCCAGAGTACTCTCTACCTCCCTGAGCTCTCTCTCTCCAGACTGTCCAGTGCCACCCCTCCCCCCTCCTATGAGGAGGTGACCGCACCCCAGGAGGGTAGCAGTGAGGAGGCCAGTGTCTCTTACAGCGATCCACCCCCAAAGTATGAGGAGATAGTGGCCGCCAGCCCTGGCACAGACAAGTAGTACAGTGTGTGTCCTGGCCCTTACAGAAGCCTCTTTCAGAGGCCCCCTATTTTCTTTTGAACTTTTGAAAGACTGTGCCACCACAAAACAGCCTTAGCCTCAGTGTTGCCAAATAATTCCCTAACCGTGGATTTTTAGAATGCCAGCTATCAGAGACAGGTGGGGAGTGTGGGGGTCCAGAATACACATGAGTTGAAGCCCCCTGGGAAGAGCTATAGACCTGAGAGCCCAGCTCTTCCAGGAGCTCCCAGACCCCCACCATCCTGTATTCCCATCAGGGACTGGCTTCTCTTATGCCAAAGGAATTACCCATTGTGTTGATTGTGGCTGGAATGTCCACAGGCTCTGCAGCATGGGCTGTGGAGCTGGCAGAGACCTGTCTGTATCTTGGGGCCCTGGGCCACAGAGAGGACAGGCGGAAGCCAGCCCCATGGCCCCTCTTTTCCTCAACAGTTCCGTGTTTTCTGTCCTTGCTTACATTGGGAGGACAGGGATAAAAATTGATTGATAAACAAAGCAAAACAAATTATAAAAAAACTGAATAACTGATACCATAGAACAAAATAATAGCACCTGGCCCAAGGCAAATCAATCCCACAACCCTGTGATGCATCCCTCCTGCAATGCCTACCCCCACACTCCCAACCAGCCGGATGGCAGAGTTCCTTCCTTCTATCAACCAAGGGGCCCGCATGAACTTTGCCAACCCATTTCTGGTGTGCTTGGCCTTCCCAGACCTGTGTACCAAACCACTCTCACTGGCATGTGCCCACTAGAAGCCCTGGTGCACTTTGTCCTGGGGAAAACTGATGCTCTGGAGCCCGTGGCTTCCAAGTTATTGGGTTTCAGTCTGGGATAGAGTTTTCCCCTTGTATGGTTGATCAATCCATAGGACAGTTAAACCTAAGAGCTTGACCCTGAGCTTGTCACCGAGTTCTCTGGCTTTGAACTTTTGGGATATGCCCCTTTTTGGAAACAGGTGCATTGACCTTGAACTTCAGATTGATGATTTCTCCTTAATGATGGTGCCCACCTGGGGAGAAGATCCTAAAGTGTCTCTTTTTCAAAATGTATTTGTGGGGGAGCTCATGACCAGGGGGTGAAGGCCCATCCGGGTTTGCTCTGCTGTGGCCAGGTGCTGGTTGTTTTCAGTGAGGCAAGCTGCCCTGTAACTGTCTGTGACCGTGCAAAAGACACTGTTGATATCATCTCTCCCCACCCCCATTTTCATCCTCTTGGCCTCAGTGCCAAATCATTTTTCCTCTGTGGTGCTTTAAAACATGTAGCAAATTTTGGGGGGCCCAAAAGTGTGTGGCAAGGGTCTCCTGGCAACCACAGCAGTGTAAAACCCACTGAGTCAACAAGCTTCCTTCTGTCTGAACAGCTTTCTGAGGCAGGCCCTGAGACTCATCCCTTACATGTGCCCTGCTTCAGGCCACAGATGACTCCTGGAGGTCCCTTGCCATCCTAAGGACTTTCTGCAGGATGTGTTTTCAACCAGGAGTCTTGTATTCTTGTCCTAGCGAAGCTGTCAGCGTGGCTAACTCGAACCTGTGGCTAGGGTTTTCCGTCTCCTATACTTCACAGGCCCATCACAGAATGACTAAGCTAATGCTTGGAGTAACACACTGCCAGTGAGGTTTACCCCTAGGAAGATTCTTCTGGAAATACATAGGTCATAGGGGACCAGATTTAGCTGAGGACCTCATTTGCCTCTGATGTTGAGTCTCAGTCTGAGGAGTCAGTCTCCTGCCAGTTGACCTTTTCTATACCTTCTGCCCTGTCCCCAGAGTTCTCTGATGCTAGAGACACTGGCCGGCTGAGTGGAAGACCCCATGTTGGAGGGCCTGGAAATATGGGAAGCACTGGGGCCACCCCAGTTCTCCCAGTATTTTCTCAAGCAGGTGCCCAAGTGTGACCTGGGAACATGTGAGAAGAAACTTACCCCAATGTGTCACCCCTTCACCCCAGGTAGCAGAGAGCCAGGCATGGGGTCCACTGACCAGAACCAGAGGGAGTATGCCAAGGAATGGCCATAGCTTGAGACTGGGTGGCCATGGGAGGTAGCCGGCAGCATGTGTTCCCCAGGGACAGCTATTCAAGGCCTGTAGTATCTGGTTAGGGTGCTTCACAGAGATTTTCCAGGTGGGCTTGTACCGAGGCCCCTAGGATGGTTTTTGCAGCATATTCTAGAAACAGACTGAACCGTATACACAATGAGCATAGCTCCTTGAGGTGCACACTTGGCTTTTATGAATGCCCTGTACATATCTTTTCACTCTGTCTTTGTATGGATGTTGATTTGATACAATGCTAACACTCTGGTAACCACATTTTTGTTGTTCTTGTACTGTGTGTGTGTGTGTGTGTGTGTATACATGTGTGCACGTTGCCTTTTCTCATTGCTTATCTAAAACAATAGCCGGTGTGTAGCTATATTTGTACCAGGGGGGGATCCGGTCTGAAGGGAGGAATGTTGCCTCTCAGGGCTGGGTAGCCTCATGACAGGTCCCTGAGTGTGGAAAGCCAAGATTAGCTGTCGGAGTCTCCCAAAGTCCCTACCTTCCACCACCCCCCCCGAGGCTTTGGAAGAAGACAAAGCAGCTCTGCCCTGTGGGACCCCACTTGCACGCCCTCTTGGCATGGTGCCCCTGCCTCGGCTCCTGTTCTGTGGGCGTCAGCAGCTAAAGGAAATCTGAGTACTCCTGGGTGTTTTTTTCTGTGGAAAAATGTGTGACTACTGACTTTGGGAATGGTAGGCTTAGTTACTTAGATATTTTTCACTAAAAACGAAGAAAAGGCTTTAAAAGATTCCTTGAACTGCAACTGTCACTCGTCTTAAACCAAAAACTTTTTAAGACTTTTTAAAACAAGAATTGCAATCCTGTCCCTTCCCCATTGCCCATCATCTTGGATTTTCAAAATGAAAGCACAAGAGGCTGCGTGGCGCCCCGGCTGAGGGAGATACAACACTGAGCAGTTGGACCTGGGGGGGGGGGGCGAGGCTTTCCCCTCCACTTGCCAATCCCACTGCCATTAGTGTGAATTCTTTAGGGTGCTTCAGAAAACAGGAATGTGCCCAACTTGTTGGACAATGTATATTTTTTCCTAACCAAAATGTCAAGAATTAAGGACAGGAGGGAATGCTTTTGCTAAATAGTTGGAGCCAGACACTTCCCCTCTCCCAGTGGATGGAGATTCCCAACCCCTAGCCAGAGGTGATTTTTTGACAACCAGATGGCATCTCATGAGAAGAAGAAGAAGAAGAAGAAGAAGAAGAAGAAGAAGAAGAAGAAGAAGAAGAAGAAGAAAACCAACACTGCCTCTAGATTGTTCTTTTGTCCAAGGGAAAGCAAGTGATGGACAGGCTTTCTGACTTACAGCACTCTTTCTAGGATGGTGCAGGTGTTTCAGTCTGCTCCCTGTTCAGGCTGAGCTTTGGAGTTTGATGAGTGATGAAGCTTCATTTCAGGACTTCGCTGATTCCGAAACAAGCACATCCTTCCCACCGAAGTCTACTAATACTAATCAGTAAAATTAGCTCATTGGAAAGTACTGTGATCAGACTACGTGCAGCTACAGTAAAAGCCCATCAATTGGAAGCCCACTAATTAAGAACTTAGAGAAAAATCACAATTTGAGATCATTCACAGTAGCTGTGATTCTTACTCCATTCAAAGCATTTGACAGATTTTTCCCTTCGGTCAATTTTCAGGGTCTTCTGTGTGAGAGGAATCCGGTTTTAAATGAGTACCTTTTTCAATGGAAAGGCTCAAAGTATTAAGGATCCCTTCACTGTGCCTTCAGCTTCGGGGTTCAGCAATTCTCATATGTAAGGTTCCTTCTGTGCAGAGTGATCCCTTGTCTCTCTCCATCGTGGGAATGTTCAATATTGCAGCCTTTCACTCCGCTCTTATATTTATCCTGTGAATAACATAGTTTGTGAACTTGATTGCAATTTTAAACAAGTATGCGAGTATGTGTCTTTCTAAGTTTTCTGTAAAGCAGATGTTGTGCTTGCAGACTGGCTGCTCCCATCATTCGCCCCCAAGTATTCAAACTGTGGGTGGCGAGTCTCTCTAGCAAGAATTTCACTGACAAAGATATCCAAACAGCACACTCCCTCGGGCTCCACGTCTCAACAGTTGTTTCTCTGTACTTGTGTCTGACCACTGAACAGTGCCTGCCCTTCTCCTGCCCCCAGCCAAGCAGTAACACAGATATCCAGGATTGGGACCAGTCCCCCAGCTGCTTTTACTCCCAATCTGTTTCCCCTCACAGATGCCACTTTCCCAGGCCTGAACACACCTGCTCTTTCACTCCGTAATTGTGAATTCGTGACAGTGGAAACCCTGGTATGTGCAACTGAGCTTATACAAACTATTACTGTGATAAGGATTAATTTTGGTACCACTAAAATTGTGTTCATATTCATGTGTTGATCCATGTCATCTGGGAAATCTGTACATTCAGTAATGTGTCTGGACCTCATTGGAGCCCAGAGGCAAAAAGCAAACTTGCTTCTGCTCTCTCTTGCTTTCTTGCTCTCTTTTTACAAGTGTTGAGTTTAGCTGTTAACTTTTGTCTCTTTCTGTACAAGAATATAATGAATAATATTAAAGAGAAAATGGCATCCACTTGCATTCTGTCCTGGTCTTTCTTGGATCCCTGATGACTCCCAAATTTTCACAGAGTCAAACTCATTTATCCACAAGTTAGACTGGAGACAAGAAAATAGCCCAAATCAGTTTACGAGAGGGAAGTGGAGATGGCGTGTGTCTTAAAGTTTATTCCCGTGGTATACAAAGTGATCTCATTAGATGCCCCCCCGCCCCGCTGCCCACCATGGAGTTAAAAAAAGCTGTCACATACCTTGATTAGCAACTTCCTTGTCCCTGGTCCCTAGTTACTAACAGAGGTATTCCTTGTGAGAAGGATGCCTGCTTCGTTTTGGAGCTGGAGGAAGGATGTAAAAGAGAAGTGTCCCCATTGCCCTATGAGGATGACACAATATTTGGGTTTTGGCCTGGATGGGCTCCCTGAATTCTGAGAGTGGCAAGTGTCTTCAGAGGCAATGGTGCCTCAGTCTCCACATAGAGGAAATGTGATCTTGACCCAAAGAATGCCAGCTGTTAGTATGGAGAGAAATGCAGCTATGGTTAGTCACCAGCACAAGTTGTGTAATACCTTCAATGAAAGTTATTGGAAATTTTTTTTGCAATGCTAGGGGATCAAACCCAGGGCCTCCTGCATGCTAGGTAAGTGCTACACTCCTGAGGTATACCCTAAGTACTCCCGGTAATGAAAATAATTCATCTTTTAATAGGGAAGTCCCTGGCAGCAATGGTACAAAGGTGATGAAATTGGGGTCTTCTTAGAAAATATAATGTGGAAGCTAAATGCCAGGAACAGCATCCGGAGGCCTTGGGTTTCATTCTTGGTTCAGCCTGGCTTAGTTGAGTGATACTGACCTACTGGGGATGCTAGGAAATCAAATGAAGGTCCCAGCGCATGGATTAGATCACATTCTGAATTTGGATTAGGAACTGCCTGTTCTTTTGCCAGAGATAAGTGTTCTAGGCATTGACTTAGATCTCAGGATAGCCCATGCAAGGAAGCTAATAAATGATAAGGCTCTAGGCTTCCAAAGTCTCCCTGAAGACAGCATCCAAAGGACTGGGCTTTCCTCCCTTATCTACCCACTGTACTATAAAGTCACAGATTTCCAAGCCAAGACACTTAAGTTGCTTGTAGAGGGTGAGAGCAAATAAGGGGCAGGGATTTGATAAAACAATGGTGAGGGACAGAGTCCTATCCCAAATGTCACCTTAGTTCCTGTTGGAGCAGAGACAAGGAATCAGGTGTGCCTTGGGGAAGTAGAACCCCTTTTCCCACTCTTTCTGTGCCCCCTCACCCTGCACTACTATAAACCCCTTCATAGCAAATGGTCTCCAAATGAGGGGATGGAAGGAAAGCAGGGAGGATCCATGAGTCGTGTTTATAAATGACCATAGTTAGCCGGGCATGGTGGCGCATGCTTGTAATCCCAGCATTCGGGAGGCTGAGACCTGAGGATCCGGGTTCGCGGCCAGCCTCAGCTACCTAGTGAGGCACTCCGCAACTTAGTGAGACTCGGTTTCAAAACAAAGAATAAAAAAAGTAGGGCTGGGGGTATAGCTCGGAGGTAGAATGCCCCTGAGTTCAATCCCCAGTACCGCAAAAAAAAAAAAAAAAAAATAAATAAATAAATAAATAAATGACCATAGTTGGGTGAGAATGGTGGCACATGCCTGTAATCCCAGTATGTGGAGGTTGAAAAGGGAGGATCATAGCTTTGAGGTCAGCCTCTGGGTTCAATCTCCAGTACCCCCCCGAAAAAACCCATAATATTTATTGAGCAAATAGTGTGTGCTAAGATAGTGTGTACATGTATTAACTGAGAAAGTCCTTCTAATAAACCTGTGTTGTGAGGTTTATAAACAGCTCTGTTTTCTAGCCTAGAGAAGCAAGGCCACAGAGGGCATAATATTTAGCCAAGGACCCATAGGGAGGAAGTGCTGACCCCATTTCACGAATGCAGGTCCTCCCTGATTGTCCCATCCAGGCTATTCTTATGGCACTGTGGGCTCCTTGAAAGAAGGAGCACTCCGCTTGTATTTTCCTGTTGACTGTTTATCCCTCCAGCATTTCCATGGCCTCTTCCTGTCTGTTAATTCAATGGAGGCAGAGACCGAGTATAACTTTCCTCACCACTTCTCCAGAGCACAGCACAGTGCCTAGCTTATGGTAAGTATTCAACTTTTGGAGGCAGAGACAGAAGGATCATGGGTTTGAGGCCAGCCTCAGCAACTTAATGAGAACCTCAGCAACTGACTGCAACCCTGCTTCAAACATAAAATGGGCTGAGTTAGAATGCCCCTGAATTCAATTCTGAGTACTAAAAATTAAATGAGTAAATAAATAAAAATAAAAAATGTCTTGACTGATTATATTCTCCATTCAGAGCCCAAGATCCATGTGTGTTTGCTGGGGCTACCATAATAAAAATACCCCAGGCTGGGAGCTTAAACTGGAAACTATTTCCTTACAAATCTGGAGCTAGAAGTACAAGATCAAATAATCTACAGGGTGGATTCTTTCTAAGGCTTCTCAGCTTGTAGATAGCTGTCATCTCCCTTTATCTTCACATGGTTTCCCCTCTGTGCCTGTGTCCCATCTCTTCTTATTAGCACACCAGTCACAAAGGCCTAGAGCCCACTGTAATAAACTCGTTTTACTTTAATTACTACTTTAAAGATAAAATATCCAAACACAGCCAAATGTTGAGGTATTAGACATCAACATATTAATCTGGGGTATACAACTCATTCCAGAATCCTCCACTCAAGGCAGGGGGAGGGGAGCAGGTGTTGCCCCTTTCCCCAATCTGTGCACGTCATACCCACTCTGAAGAAGTGGTAGAAGTGGATAGTATGGCTTCTTCAAGATTCTGGCAAAGACAGGGGCCACTTGTCAGTCTTGAACCAGGCCCTGGATAAGCTTCTTCCCTGCTCAGGTGGAAGAACCTGGGTGACTGACATAGGTCCCCGTAGGGCCAGTAGGGTTAGGAGAGGAGACATGAGTTTCATGTATGTGGGAGGTGACGTGAAAAGCCAACACCTGAAGGAGAGACAAAATGCCTGTTCCCTTCAGATTTTTAGAGATAAAACATGTTCTTTTCTGGAATCACAAGACTGGCAGCTCCAATAACAGTGATTTTCAACAGTTTCTCTTAAGAGCTCAAACTGTGCAATTGATTCAGTTACACCAGGATTTGTGTGCCATAAAATAGAGATGGTAACATTTCATATCAGGCTTGTTGCGGCAAACCACAGGTGCCCAATGGGTAGGCCAGTCAGTACTGGCACCCCAGGGTGCTGGGACTGACAGTGTACACAGGGGTAGGTGCTGGCAAAGTGAGGTACTACACAAGCCAGGGGACTTTCTGTCTCTTGCCAGGCTGTGGAGCTCCAGATGGAGTACTGGGCATAGATGTGGGACATAAATCAAGCCCTAGCAATGGTGCATAATGAGCTGGACATTAGGGGAAGGCCAGAGGTGCTGGCTGTGCTAACTCAAAGACTGAGTAGAAATCAGTCAGGCAAGGAGCATGAAAGACAATTGAACCAGGCAGAGGGACAACAGATGTAAAGGCCTGAGGTCCAGCAAGCCCATCATGTTGCTAAGGAAACAGAAGTCAGTGTAGCATGAGAAAAGTCTTGTGAATGATGAGATTGGCCAGGTACAGGCAAGTCAGTCCATGAGGGTCCTTTCAGCCATGCTCAGAACTGCCAGCTTTACCCTGGTGATAATGGGAGGCTACCAAGGTGTGCTTAAAAGAGCAAGAGGATCAGGCCTATTTGTCCACTATGTAGAGACTGGGCCGCAGGGATCAGGGGTCAGAGAAGTCATCCAGGTCAGATTATTGCAGTTGTCTGGGCAAGAGATGGTGACTAGAGGAAAGAGAGAAATACACTGGCCAGAAGTTTTTCCCTCTAACTTTGGTAAGCATAGGGGTCATATGATTGTTCTTAATGAAGACCCCAAGACCCTGGTGCCTTAGGTCTAGGGATATGCATTGTTACCAAATGGCCAGGTTGATTATTTTCTGGGGATCTTTGGATCACACTGGGAGAAACATCAAACTGCTTTTAGGAGGAAGAACCATGCACACTGACTGACTTGATGAGTCTCAAGTTTAGGGGTTCAGATAGTGGGGTAGGTGGTGGGGCCATTCACTGGGAAGGATTACAGTGGCAGAGAGGAAGGCTGAGGGCAGCAAAGGACCACATGTTCGTTTGGGGGCATGTCAAGCAGGTGGTGTAGAGGGTGCTCAAGCTGAGGAGAGAGGCCTCAGTTGGAGCAGGAGCAGTCAGAGTTGTCCACATTACCAGGAAGACCATCAGTGAAGGTTTGAGTGTGGCCCGAGGGCCCAGGAGAGAAGCCAGACAAGCAGGACAAAAGCCAGAGTCCTAGAAACCAGCAGAGAGTGTTTTCTAAAAGGAAGGAGTGGGCAATGATGTGAAATGCTTCAAGAAGTCAAGAAAGATGACAATTGATGTAGATCCATTGGATGGAACCATCAGAAGGTCCCTGGTGACCTTGGTAAGTCAGGTAAGTTGAATTATTAAGGGAACCAGACTAGCAGGATGTTTGGGAGGTGGAAAAGTGGAGGGAGTGTGTACTGTGAAGATGACTTTCAGGGACTGAAAAAGGACAGTAGGATGGAGTCAGGGACAGGCAATGCAAGGAGAAGAGACAGAACATTCTCTGAAACCAGCAGGAAGGGCTTGTGCACTGTGTGAAAGTCCTAGTGATAAAGTAGAAAGAAATAGGCAGATAGGTCCAGAGAGCCATGACAGAAAGATTTAATTTCCTGAGAGGCAACAGATGCTTACTAACTTCCAAAATTCCTGAAAGAACCAGATTTCCTGAATGTCTGAAAAGTGCTAATGAGATGAACCCCTCCATCCCCCCTCCCCTGGAGTAACTAGCGGTTTACAAAACTCCAGTTGTTCCTGCTGATAAGCAATCCTAGGAGATTCCAGGAAACAGTGTCTAGGACCCCAACCAGAAAAAGGAGACACAAAAGAACACTAAGTCCCAGGAAACTGCCGGGGCAACTCCCAGGTAGTGACCAGAAGACACCCACTGAACATCAAGGCCTACCGAGGACCCTAGGGTAGCCTGCAACTATCTTTGAATTGTGTGGTTTTGGGGGAGAAAGCAGTTTGCAATTGACAGTGAGTGGCTTGGGCTATTCCCAAGTAGCGTCCAGAAGGCAGCTGCCAAACTCCAGGGTCCCATTGCCCACAAGGGTATTCTGCTTCTTTTCCCCTTCCCTGTTTTCTTTAAAATAAACTCCCCACTTGCCTTTCTGTTGTCTTCAAGTGTCATTCTTCATACTTCATAGACAAGAACCCTGGTAAGGAAATGTCCATTTCACTAGCAGTGCATGTGCTTCAAGCACTAACTCTGTGCTAGGAATTGAGTGCTTCATAATTCATGACCCTTTATCCTACTTTTCAGTGGAGGATCATGGAGGCATAGAGGGGTCAAATGAACTTCCTGAAGCCACACAGATAATAAGTGGGGATCTGAGAGTCAAGTTAATGTCTGAGAGGGGTGGACAGCAGAGCTGGGATTATGGTGCCTGCCACCTTCCCTGGTGTACAGTCAGCAGGGTGCTGACATATGTCATGGTTTGGACCTGGAATGTCCCCACAGTGCCCTCTGAAACCTCATGATCACAGTCCTTACAGTTCACATTCCTACTGATGTTCTAGCCTTCTGACCTTCCACCAGAAGCACCCATTAATTTCTACTTACAACAATCTAAGGCTTCTCCAGTCTACATCTCCACACCTTTCCAATTTTTTCCCGACAAACCAGTTCCAAAGGCTCCTGAACCTCATAGTCAGGTTAGTCATAGCAATACCAATTTGTGTTTTAGTCAGTTTTTTTTTTTGTCGTGACCAAAATACCTGACAAGCACAATTTAAGGAGGAAAAGTTGATTTGGCTCACAGCTTTAAAGTTAAGGCCATAGTCAGCCGTCTCCAAGGAAAAAACATAGCAGCAGGGTGCATTGTGGAAGAAAAGCTGCTCTCAGTCATGGTGGCTGGAAACAGAGAGTGTAAGAGAGGAGGGGACACACATAGTCCCCAAGCCCATGACCTCAGGACCCACCTTCTCCAGCCATGCCCTACATCTGAACCTTCCCTCACTGGGGACTATGTTTTCAACATAAAAACTTTTCTGGGAACATAGTATATGGAAATTATAACATTGGGAATCAGGAAAGAGGCTCTTCCCCACTATCTCCAAGGGTTCGTTGGCATGGGGCAAAGCACCTGGGCCTCTCAGAGGGGTTTGGATGCTGGACCACAGTATGACCAACAGTTAGGTGACAAACCCTGAGTCTCTGAATCTGTTGCCAGCTTTTAGGGGAAGGATTCTTGGACCAGTGGAGAGGAAAGAAGGAAGACAAAGATGGAGCAGGCAGTGGCAATCGCTGGCTACACCAGAAGGTGAGCTCACCTTCTTGTGGCCTCACAGTCTTAGGTGCTTCTCTTTGTCCTGAAGACAGGGCAGCCATGGGTTTTCCCATGGGGCAGTCAACCAGCAACAATTTCTCTAATCTTGGCAGTTCTTCTGGAGTGGCTGAAGCAACCCCCCTTCACAGGGGGAACCCTTAGGTGCTGTTCTGAAGGGACCAAGCTGTGCAGCAGAATGGCCTCTGGCCATGGGCACCAAGGACTGGCTGCTGGGGGGGACCACTTAGAATTTTGCAAGGCAACCAGGTCCACCTGCTGGTCTGTAGGCCAAGGTTGAGGCTCTGTGTATCCCTGTGTTCCACCTACCCTGCTGGAACTACTCCCATGCCACCCATTGGAGGTAGCCTGCTGCTCTTGGAGGTATGTAGTCAGAGGCTGAAGGGGCGGGGGACAGTGGTTGAGCCAGATGTTCCTTTGGCCTCTCAGGTTGGCAAAGCTTCTGTGAAGCTTCTATTCCAGCTCTGATTACTCAATTACCCCTTATATGAGTGGATTTATGTAGATGCCAGTGTCCCCCCCACCCCCCAAGCCTGTGCTGCTCACATTTGGTGGAGACAGAAGTTGAGTATACTGCAGAGATTTCAGAATTTCTCTGAACCCTTCATGGAATTGTCATGATTTCTGTGACAGATTTCAATCCCAAGTAACACACACACACACACACACACACACACAATTTAATGGATTGCTGATCTGTTTCAATAATCTACAGGTTTCACTGGACCATGGAGACACTTGAAGTATTCTGCCAGATTGTTAAAAAATGTAAGAAACCTTTTGATTCTTTAGGACTCTTTATTATCTTAGGCTCAGGGCAGCACCCACCACCCTCCCAAATAAGTAGGCATGACCACCACAGAAAGAAGCCTCTGCTACTCTCCCCCACAGACCTATGAACTTCCTGTCTGCTTGATTCTGTCTGCCCACTAGAACATGACATATGTGGGACAGAGACCTTGTCCCTATCCCCAGTGCTTTGATTCAAGGCAGCCACACTGAATGAGAGGTGCCCACATCTAGAGACAGAAAACTAGAAATTGAGGTGGCCCTATCCCCATGGAAATCGGGATATCCCCAATGGCTATTCCATGTGGCCCTGCCACATTTATTTCCCTCCCTTTACTCATAAGGTGGTCTTCCTTCCCTGGGCCGCCAGCTATAGTCTCTCCAGTTTGACCCTGTACCCTTCTGTCTGTCCTTCCTGTTTTTAAAGACACTGCTAGTCCCCCTTCCCCTTCCTCTCTGGCTAGGGTGGGAGCCCCGGGGCAGGGATAACCTCAAGACCAGGTGCTTCCAGGAGCAGGAAGGAGAATTGTTTATAGGTCCATAAGCTTCATTAACTAGCTGAGAGGAAGCTCCTAGCTGCCTGGAAGAGGCCCAGTAGTGGGCTCACTCGCCTGGGTCTGGGGCTGTGGCTATCTGAGGCTGGGCCATGGACAGGGCTGGGAGGCATGAGGTCATTGCCCTCAATTGCTTTTGGACTTTTCTTTGAGACTTTTGGTTTGAATGGCCTTTACATAGAAACCTCAAAGAAGAAAGTGGTAAAAGCAGAACTCTTAGCATGAGGAGAGGCCAGAGTCTGCCTTGAAGTCCAGCTAGGCCCCAATTGCACACACCTAAAAGCACAAAGCACATTTTGAAACTGTTTTAGCTTCATCCTTTGTCTAAGAATGAGAAACTAAGACTTAGAGTCAAAGAAGCAACTTGACCTAGTGACCAGGCTTGGAGCCACTCTGGGGTATACTAACCCCAGACCCAGGTTTCTCCTACCTCCCACTATTGCTGGCAAGGGATGGGAGCAGGATCAAGCATTGCTGCAGTCTGAGGAGAGTAGTCGGATGACCTAACAGCTGGAGGAAGCTAGTGCTGGAAGGTGATGTGGGAGGCAGGTGATGGGGACGCTGGGGCAGGCAGAGAGACAAACAGACACCAGGGAAGATTGGCAGATGGGCACAGGAGCCTGTGCTGAGTTGGATACCTGCTATACAGGAGTGCTGGATGCCCTCTAGGTTTCAACCAAACTTGCATGCAATTAATTGGATTTGTTTGGTCCCTAGGGGAGGCTGTGTGCTCAAGATCACTTTAGGGCGAAAGATGTTTCCTTTGGAGATGTTTAGCTTGAGGGGAGAGCTTTTGCCTCTATCCTTTTCTGTTAATAAAACAGCTCTTATTTTTATAAAGATTCAAGCCCTCCAGCAGATAGCTCATAGGAAAGAATTACAGATCAATAAACAAATGAAAAATTTCTCAGGTTTATTCATTATTAAAGCAATGTAAATTAAAGCAACAATGACATAGATATCAGCTTTCATCCATCATAAAGATGCCTTTTTTAAAAGTTCCATAATATCATCTGCTAATAAGGCCATGAAGAAGTAAGCATTTTCTTTCCCTTGGTGGGTCCTACTTTTTTCAGTGTCCTTGCAGGGAAGTTTGTCACTACAACTCAAAATCATCAACACACATGCCCAAGAACCTAACCATTCCACTTCTGAGCACGTGCTCTACAAACACATTTACACATGTATGCAAATAGGCATATCCAGAAGTGACCAGTACTATATTGTTTATAAAAGAAAAATCTCGAGGTGGGCACTCCAAATATCCACGAGCAGATGAATAAAGGGTGAGAGGAATGAGGCAACTGGGCTGGATTTAGAAGAAATCAGATACGAAACCTCATTTGTGTAAGAGCTCACATTGCAAATCCACGTAGAAACCAGATGTGATCTGGATGCCTCTTCCCAGAGACATCTGTCTAACCTTCAAGTGAGAAGCACTCTCTGGCTGTCTCCTGTGGGAGCTGTCCTTAGAGTGAGTGTTTGGTCTCTGTGGCCCACATGTGCACTTGACCACGGGCCTCCCCATGGACCATGTAGGACTTGGCAGATATCTCTGTACCCTGGGTGCTCAACCCCTTCAAAGGTTAGCACACAAAACAGTGGAGGCTTTTCAGAAAACTTGGATTGCAAACTTAAGGCATTTCAGAAGGAAATTATGATGTGGGTATAATTATGGACAGATTAACATGACAGAGACATACTAAGGGACAAGTTCAAAGTTGCACAGCAAACTCTCACCTACCAGGACCCTTGGCACCCAGATGCAAGACAGGCAGGCATACTAAGGGGGGAGGTGCCAGGGTTTCTGGGTGGCACTGGGGACCCAGGGGGTGGGAAAGAAGTCTTTCTATTCTCTATGCTTAGCTATAGGTGGTAGGTTCCCATGCCACCAGGGGGCAAAACCTCAACATGCACCTTGGCTCAGTGTTCCTGTCCTCAGGAAGCACCAGTGGGTCAAGGCTAGATGACAGCCAGAGAAGAATTTGGTCTGGGACCAGTGGCTCAAAGTATTGTTCTGCTCTGCTGACTTCTGAGCACACCTCCCAAGCCAGCCAACCTATAGGGAGTGGACTTTTAGTTCCATGGTCCATCAGGGAAATTGAAGCCCAAAGAAGAAAAAGACTTGTCTAAGGTCAAATCTCAAGGTTGTAGGGAGAATGGGCAGGGCATAGGAATAGCAGATAAAATATAGGATATCCAGTTACATTTGAATGTCAAATAATGAATGTTGCATGGAGCATAGTATTGACGCTAAAAATGATTTGGTTTTTTTTGAAGTTCAAATTTACTTGGTGTGCTGTATTTGTATTTTCTCCATCTGGCAATCATGGCTGGACAGAAACATATGGCTGTAACTTCCCAGGCTCCTGAATATTAATACATAGGCTCAGCACTTTCTCTGTTTCTAAGGTGGCCTCCAGGAATCTCAGGTTTCATTGCAGCTGCTTCCTGGAGCTGGAGAGGGAAGAGCCTCTGGGACCCCAGGAATGTGAGCAAGGCCCTGTGTCTGCTTTGTGTTGGACAGGTGGGGTGGGGTGTAGACAGGCAGCTCGTGACCACACTACCCTATCTCAGCTAGTGCTGGCCCCTCCCTTTCCTTCCTTCCTCTTCTACCTCCTTCCTCCTCCTCCCACCTGACCCCATCTGTGCTTGATTCATTTTACTGAATAGCCTCCTTTTCCGTCAGGGGCTCTGGGGCTGCTCCTTAGAACCAAGCTTTGACCATTGGTAGTTGCATCAGAGAAAAAGAACCAACAGGATATATGTGTGTATGCGTACATGTGTACATATATAGAGATGGATTTTAAATAATTAACTCATGTGACTGTGAGGCTGAAATCTATAGAGCAGACTGGAAACCTAGGTGGGAGCTGACACTGAAGTCACAAAGCTAAATTTCCTCTGTCTCAGGGAAATCTTGGTCTTTGCTTTTAATGCCTTCAACTGATTGGTCAAAGCCCACCACATTATGGAGAGGAATCTGATTTACTTAAACTCAACCGATTGTAGATACTTAACCATAGCTACCAAATACCTTCAGCAGGGAAACAGGAAAAACCAAGACTTTGATCCAGGGCTCCTGGGGCTCCAGTGGCTGCATCATGTCATTCCTCTCTTGATCCTCGTGGCTGACTCAGATCAGAACAAGGTTATGTCCCCTGTCTGGAGTCTCTAGATTGGGGGGAGACAGGAAGTGCTATACAGAGAATCCCTTCTGATTGGATGTGGTGGCCTCAATTATTGGTCAGAGCTAGGCTGACAGAAGCCATAATAAGATTGGGACCTGAACCCACTTGGACCACCAACTGTCTCTCGGGTCTTGTGCCCATCCCTGCCTTTCCCTAGAAATGATTGAGGGTGGGCCCACAACCAGCTACATAAGGGATGGTGAGCCAAAACAGTTCTCACAGGCTCAGAGTTATGGTATCTATCCTCCTAGGTTGCATACAAAGTAGTAGGAGAGAAGGGCACAGCCCCAGTCAACAGCAACAGCAGGCACAGAAGGTGCCTTGACCAGGGGCTGAACCCAGAGAGGGAGTCTGGCTCCATTCTCATGTCCTGGTATATTGTCCTTGAGCTCTTCCTCCTGGATAAGGGGATTTTCCAGATGGCCTCCTCTATGCCAGGTCTTCTGCCTCTAACAATGAGGCATTTTGACCCACGAAAGGGCAGTGGAGTTCCTTCTTATTTTCACTTCCTACTTTTCCCCACCGAGGAGAGGAGAACCCTGCTCTCCAGCCCTGCTTTTGTTCCCTCCACAGCTGTGCTTGATCGCTGGGCTTCTGTGCACCCCTGAGGACCAGGGCGCCACCTGGCGCCAGAGAAAGGCCATGGTCTTCACACTGGTGTTGGGTGAGGGTGCACCAGTGTTGTTCCGCGTATGGTGGTGCCCCAGAGCCCTCCTGCCTGCCTCTCTGCCCTTCACTCCCTAGGCCGTAGCTGCTGGGAGGCTGGAGGAGCTGTGGGCATAAGGAGTTGGAGTTGTAGCTCCTGTGGAGGGAGAGGAGAGGGTTTGCCTTTCAGGGCTCCCAGGACCTTGCCTTTGTGACCCAAGGACCTGTCTCATCTGTTCCAGCCTCTGTGGGCAGAGTTAGGTTCTGTCTTCCTCCCTTGTTTGCTTCCACCTTGTGTGCAGGGTTTTTCACAGAGAATTTATCTGATGTTATTATACCCATGACTCATCCGTGGCAGTGGTGGGGGCGTGAGCTGGGGAAAAGACCCACCATTGCTGTGCCCAGCCCTGGCAGAGGGGTAGGCAGTCTTTCCTGTGGGTCTCATGCAGGCGACTGCTCTTGGGGAAGCAGTTCTGTTGGGCATGTTGGACCACCAGGCACTGTGGGGACTGAAGGAGAGGAAATCTGGAATGGACCAGAAACCATTTCATTTACCCAGGAGAAAATTGAGCTTCAGAGAGGAGAAACATGTCCCCGGGGTGTCCAGCAAGACAGAGACAGGGCTGGATCTGGGCTGGGTTCTCCTGAGAAGTTGCTGGCCTTCTATAGACTCTCTGGGGATGAAATCCTGCCACAAAGCATCTCAGACAGGGCCAAGCACAAGACTAGTGTGCCAGGTTTTTGCCTCTTTCCATGGGACCAAGGGATCCAGCACACCTGGTGGTGGTGGTGGGGACTCTAGTCTTTCTTACTGGCTTTGTGGCTAAGTGAACCTCTCCCTATCCCTCAATTCTGTCAAGATTTGTCCATCTATAAATGTGGGTAGTGCGTCACTAGATGTGAAATGAACATAACCACTGGACATGGTGGCACACACCTGTAATACCAGTACTTGAAAGGCTGAGACAGGAGGATGGCGGGTTCAAACCCAGCCTCAGCAATTTAGTGAGACCCTGTATCAAAATAAAAAAAAATAAAAAGGGCTAGGAGTGTAGCTCAGAGGTAGAATGCCCCTGGGTTCAATCTCCAGTGCCAGTATAAATGAATGAATGAATAAATAAATAAATAAATAAATCCACAAATAAACAAAAACCTCAACCATCTGTGCATGGGAAGAGGTGAAGGAGAGGGAGAGAGGTGAAGGACAGAGGAAAGACAAGAGAGGAAAGGAGGGATGGAGGCAGCAGGTGAGAAAGAGGCTCAAGTCTGAGAGTCTATTCTGCCAATGCCCCACCCCTTTTTGGTCCCCACTGGGCCCTGTACAATGAGGGGGTTCCTCCACTCCTAAACTGCAATACTACTGAGATAGGATTCAGGGCCTCCTGTCAGCCCTGTGAGATAATATACATGTGGTCCCTGGAGACTTGGCCCTGATGAAACTGAGACAAGTACTTAGTGAAGAGACAATTGGCAGATTTCTCTCTCTGGCCCCTGAGAAAAGAGGGTAATGGGGTGCCAGAGGAAGCCCCTCTTCAAAAAAGGGAGACAACAGTACCAAGTTATAAATGTTTCTTCTTAAGAGAGGCAAGAGGACCCAGGAAAGTCAAAAGCATAGTCTGTCCCCTCCAAATGGGCCCTGGAGACCGGAATCCCCAGAAGGCTAGAAGCAAGGCCGAGGGATCTTCTTGCAGGCCTCCTTTCCACTCTCTGCAGCATCAGGACAGGACAGGGCCCAAGATACAGAGTAGTGTTAAGGAAGCAAAGAGATGGAACAGGCTGCCCATTCAGATGGAGGCGGCACACGGCGCTTCCTGCCATTGGTCCATGGCTCCATTGCCTCTGGTGTCATGGAAGGCAAACCAAGGGTAGCAGATGAGGCTGCCCCTTTCTTCTACCTCATAGAGTCCCACAGGGAAGCTCTGAAGAAGAGAGGAGTGCAACAGGGCGGGGCCACATCTACCCTTTGGGGCCTGGGTGTGCGTGTGCCTGCGCAGACACAGACATGTTTGCAGAAAAACTCTGCTTGAAAATATGTTGTGAAATAAAGGTTCCACCTGGGAGCAATTTAGCCGAGTTGCAAACAAACAGCAGGGTGGCCCCCATGGAGAAAAAGCTCCCAAGCTGGATGAGCCCAGATGGAGCCCTCGGCTAGGCCATGGCTGCTTGGCTGGCTCCTGGTAGGGCTGGGGGTCAGTTCCTAGCCATGCTCTCCTTTGGGCTGTCTGCCCCACGAAGAAGGCCCCAGAGACTCCTGAGGGGGACTCCAGACAGAACTGCCCTTGCTGGCCTCTGTGACAGCCTGGGAAGAAGTCATTGGGTCTCTCTTCAGGATTCCTTAAGGGGCATGGGGACTGTATCTTGGGGGCAGGACCACTGCTTGGTTCTGATCTTCCTGGATCATTTTTCCCCATGATTATATCCCTCCTGCCAAGTCACCTTTGCTCTGCCCAAATTCTTCATCATGAGCCCAACCTATCCTCCTTGGAGAAGTTGTGTGCCCAGGTTAAACGGAGGTGGTAGGAACTCATTTTTTGTTTTTGTTTTTATGTGTGGTAATGGGGATTGAACCCAGGGGCATTCTACCTCTGAGTTACACCCCTAGCTTTATTTTATTTTGAAACAATGTGTTGCTAAATTGTAGGGTGTCTCATTAAGTTGCTGAGGCTGGCCATGAACCAGCAACCCTCTTGTCTCAGCCTCCCAAGTACTGAGATTACAAGCATGCACCACCGTGCCTGGTTGAGGAAATCATTTATACTTAGGGACAGGGGAGGTGATTCTACTGCAGCATGATATTTATCACTCATCTGTGAAATTTTCCACGGGATACTCAGGCTTACTATAAGAGAGGTACACAGGTGACCCTCCATCGAATCAGTAGCTTCTGGAGGGAGGGGCTAGCTTCTTTTGCCTTCTACATCACTGGCGCCCAACAGAAATAGAGAGCTAGTGGGGTGGCCTCTGACCAATGTCTCCAGAGAATAATTCTGCCCTTGGTCACACTCACCTGGCCTTCAGGGCATGCCTTGTACAGAAATGCCTTCCCTCAATAAAGTGAGTCAACTCCAACTGTCTATGGTGCACCTGCTATGTGCCATACACATTGCATTTAAGAAATATTTAATTGTAAATGTCATGCATTAATTCAATCTCCTAAAAAGGGGTAAATCAGAGGTAACATAGCCTCTACCCCCAGTTTACTCCCTTCCATGGAGATAATTTCCATACTTGGCTTGCTGAGTGCCCCTCAAATTCTCTATGCTGTTTCATGCAGGTTATATATACCTGTATGTGTCCCGGGCTCTGTGCATAAGATGTCACTTAGGCTTCTGTGTGCAGCCTCCTGAGGGAGGGGCTTGTCTTCCAAGCCATCTGTGCAGGTGTGGAAAGCATACACCTATGGTCGAGCCCCGCGCTACCAGGTTGGGCAAAAGCTGAAACTCAATATTGCAGTTCTGTCTCAGGTTGGCTTCCTAGCAGGTGGGGAAGGCAGGTGGAGGAAAGTGAGTCATGGGGAGGGGGACATGAAGTTGTGTGGGGGAGCAGCAGGAAATCCTAGTCTTCTGGAAAGGAGCCAAAGTCTTACTGTCCCAGGAGCTCTTGCCCCTTTCCCTACCCTACCCAGGCCCTTTGGAGAGGCCAAGTCCAGGGGATCTTGGAAGGGAAGGATGGGTTTCTCCCTCTGGTCAGCCTCTCCCCAGGGTTCCTCTTCTCTCTCCCAGATTTTTCCTGGCTTGATTTCCGGTCAAGTGGGCCAGCTGGGACCATGGCAACAACTCAGGGTGGGTGTATGGTGGCTGTGAGCTGGCAGCCTTGGGTCCCCAGACACACAGCCCTGAGCATGCTCCATGCAAGGGAGAGTCCCCTGGGAGCTTGGGAGGGGCCAGCTTCTGGGTATGGGCAGACAAGCAGCTTCCACAGCCAGGCAGCCCAGCATCCAGTCCTCACTTTCTGACAGCTGGGGGGTGCACATGGCACATCAGGAGGCCCCCGAGCAGTTGTCATGAGCTTCTGTGGGTCTCTTCCAGCTTCCCCTGCTGGCATCAGACAGGGTGGGGCAGCTCTCTGACTGGGAGGCTGTAGCTGTATCCTCAGTGTCTGGGGTACAGGAGAAGCAGGAAGTCTCTACTAGCTTCAGATACTCATGAGTCCTCAAGGGCTTGTCTCTGATCGGAGGCTGTGTGGAAGGACCAGCTCATGCTGACTGCGGCCACGGGACTCCCTGCCTCTGAAGCCATCTGATTGGTGAGGAAACGGGCTGTCACCTTCCTTTGGCCAAGGACTGGTGACCCCTGTGGGGGTTGGTGCTGGAGCCCATGGTAGTGTGTGGATCCTAGAGCCCAGAGTGACTCAGGTGGGCTCTTGTGTGGATGGCCTGCCCAACAGGCTAAGGAAAGTAGATGTGTGGGGAGATTTTGTCCCCTATTCAAGAAAAGCAGCCAAATGAAATCCAGAGGGCCCCAGGAATGTGGTGGCAGTGAATGCCACACTAGGATTACCCTGAGGCACTTGAACCTTTGTCTTCTCCCAAGAAGATGGCAGGGAGGGTGGCTGGAGAAGGCTTGGAGCAAAGGGGTTGAGGGGCTGCTTGGCTAGGCCCAGTTTTGTAGGAGAGAATGGGGAACCTGATGGCCTCACCACTGCACCCGCTTCTGCCATCTGCCTGACTCAGAGAATTTCTGGGCCTTTCAGCCTCAGAGCATGGGGAGTGAGCCATGGGGACTCCATAGTTCTCTATATATGAGGAATCACAGAGGGTAAAGGAACTGTTATGTGCTGCTTCTCCCAGAAACCCTGCTGGTACTGTGGCCTCTGTTTTTGGCCCTTCAAACTATAGCCTGATCTCCTTAGGCAATCCTCAGAGGGGAGCACCCACTCTAGGCTCCTCAAATTCAGAAGTCAGCTTCTCTGACATTTGGGTATATGCATCTTCAGTGAAGTCTTGGAGATTCTGGTGCAGGGAAGATTCTGGAGCCAGGCAGCAAACCCTAAGGCTGTTGCAGGCCCAGTTTGAATCCAGAACAGCATATATAGGCCCTGCCCATGGCAGATTGCAGCCACAGGAGATCCTGAGTGTTGGGGAAGCCTCATCTCTAGGCCTCTTACCAGTGGCTGGGATTCCAGGCCCTTCTTTTTCCACAGCTTTCCTCCTCCAACTGTCTCTTCCCACCACTTGTCAGTGGCTGCCTTCCAGAGAGAAGGAAACTGAGGGCTTGGAGTGGGGATATACACTTAAGTTGAGCCCCATGGGAAACAAAAAGCAAATGACTCTCTGGGTCATCTTCAAGAAATGATCAATCTATGATCCAAATAGAATGAGGAAAAGTGAACATGAAACAAGCTATGGAATTGGGAAGGTGCAGAGGAAGTTCAAGGAATTCATTCAGTTCAAGGAATCAATCTGTGAACCCATTCATTTATCCATTGACTTGCCAAATATTTATCAAGCACCTATTATGTGCTTGCAACTCTACTAGGCTTGGGGATTAATGACTAAACAAAACAGACAAATCTCTGCCCTTATGTCCAGCCCATTTTGTTGTTGTTGTTGTGTGTGTGTGTGTGTGTGTGTGTGTGTGTGTGTGTGTGTGCAGACTGGTTTATTTAGGGAAAGAAACGTTCAAGGGTATATGGACAGTCTCAATCTCATGAGAGAAAGTGAGAGAGATGTCTGGCTAGCCAGTGATATCTTCATTGGTTTAGAAGTGGGAATGACAGGGTTAGGTGTGTATCTCTTCAACTCACTCTGGTGGTGTGGAAGGTAGAGAAAAGAAAAAAAAGCTGGAGATCTGAAGGTAGAGGAATGGTCACAGTCAAAGACTTTGACAAGGATCCAGACAAGACAAAAGACAGCAGTTGGGGAGAAGGTGCTGCAGAGAAATTTCAGCAGTAGAACCTACACACATGGGCTCAGGAGCAGAAGGTCATGTCACCTTGGGACGTGGAGTCCTTGACCCTATTGGCTGCCTCTAAGAGATAGTGATGGTCTGTGGGCACCTGGGGATATGGGGCTTAGGAGGGGCTTCTCAGTGAGGACAGGAGGGTTTAAGGGAATGAACTGCAATGGCTGGGGTCCAGCCTGTCCTGGGTGGCCTCCTAGGATAAGCCTCTCTCGGGGTATGGACCATTCATAGCTAATGACAAGTATATTATATTTCCCCAGCCCCATCTTTGTCTGTAAAAAATGAACCCTTCCTTAGCAGAAGCATCCCAAGCATAACAAGTTGATAACATCAGTGTCCAACTAGACTAGAGGCTCCAGCCCCTTATCAAAGTAGGGAGTGACCATGCTGGCTTGCCAGACCTCACAGGCAAAGCCTGTGTGTCATTTGGCTCTTCTTTCCATAGCTAGGTCCCATGCAACTGTCCCTCCTAGTCCCGGGGCACAAAGGGTTACAGCAGCTTTAGCTCCACAGTCAAAAGTCAGCCCCAAGAGGTTGCTGCTGCTGGTGCAGTTCTGACCCTAACTCTTCAGTGGTGCTCATGCCAACTACCATGTCTCCCTTTGCCTTCTAGGCGGGCACTGTGGCTATGTCTTTGGAGCCAGATTGCTTGGGTGAGAATCTGTGCAGTGGGGATGATAACAATATAAGTCTTGTCAGCTCATTGTGGAGATTAAATGAGTTGATTTATGTTAAGTGCTTATCACAAAGCAGTTGCTCAGTGAATGGGACCCTGCCCCCGAATCACCAGATTCTAGCTGCCTGTCAGGCCTGTCCACTGCTGCCTCCTGGCCCACCTCCCTGCTTCCCTGCCCACTCTGCTGCCCTGCCACCTATGATGTAAGGGACCCTCCTCTTGATACTGCCCTTACAGGCTGCCCAGGACTTAATGCACTGTAATGGCTGGCATTAAATAGCTAGATAAGACTTGGAGTCTGCCTTTCTAGGCTGTCAGTCATGGAAGAGATCCCTTCACAGACATTTTAGGAAATCTTCGGCTTGACCTGGTACTAACTTGAACCTGAGGTCATGGTATACTGGATTGTACAAGAAGCTGGGACATCTGATCACCTAGATGTTTTTATGAACCCTCCAAAAGACCCACCACAGATAACCCCCACCCTCACGTTGCTTCAGGCTTGCTGATCCCCTTTTCACAACTCTGTATTCTGAGATCTTGAGAATTTCACCAAGTTCTAGCCTTTATGTCTTCCTTTTATTTCCTTTTTCCCTTCCTCCCTCCTTTCTTTATTTCCATCCCTCCCTCCCTTCCTTCCTTCCTCCCTCCTTCTCTCCTTTCCGTCTTCCCTTCCTACCTCCCTCCTTTCTCTCTTTCCTTCTTTCTTCCTTCACCAATACATACACAGTGTTTTCCAGGACCCAGCCTTAATGTTGAGTATGTTGTGTTTCACTGCAGTACTGACACCTGCCCACAGGCACTACACACTATAGTGCAGTGGGGGAGGGGTGTGCTGGCAAGAAGGTTAGTGTAGTCTGGACTCAAGCATCACCCAGGACCTTGGGAACTTGGCAGGGAACTGTAGATAGGGAGAACAAGACTGCACATGCTCTTTTTTGTGTGTGGTACTGGGGATTGAACCCAGAGGCATTCTACCTTCGAGCTACACCCCCCAGCCCAATTTTATTTCTTATTTGGAAACAGGGTATTGCTAGGTTGCTGAGAATCTCACCACTTGCTGCAGTTATCCTCGAATCTATGATTCTCCTGTGTCAGCCTCACAAGTACAGGGATTACAGGCGTGCACCACCATGCCCGGCTTGCACATGCTCTTAATGGAGAAGTTTGAGTGCTAAGCCATCCTGAAGGCCAGCAGTTTCATTTTGGATAGTTTTATTATGTAGTATGTAAGTTGATTAGTCTCTTCTACAGTATCTGATTTTCCACTAATCCCATAAAGAGTTGATCTTCCATAGTTACAGGTTCTGCATCTGCAGATTTAACTGACCACAGATTGACAATTTGAAAAATTGCCTGTACAAAGCATGAACAGACGTTTTCCTTGTTATTATCCCCTAAACAGTACAGTATATACTACTAGTTATGTAGATTTTCATTGCATTAGGTAGTCTAAGTAATCTGGATATGATTTGAAGAATATGGAAGCCATGCACAGGTTACATGCAAATTTGGTGCTTTGTCATTTTATATCAGAGACTGGAGCATTAGTGAATTTTGTTGTCCATGGCGAGGTTCTGGGACCAATCATCTGTGGATACTGAAGGATGACTATGGGGTATTTTCATCTCACAAATAGCAGTTCCAACCTTAAGAACTTTGACTTGTATCATTTTTTTTTTGTGTGTGTGTGTGGTACTGAATATTGAACCCAGGGGCATTCTACCTCTGAGCTACACCCCCAGCCCTATTTTTATTTTTTATTTGGAAACAGGGTCTCACTAGGTTGCTGAGAATCTCATTACTTGCTGAACCTGCGATTCTCCTGTCTCAGCCTCCCAAGTACTAGGAGCACAGGCATGTGCCACCACGCCCGGCTTCAGATTTGGATCTTTTTATACATTGCACATCTCTAACTTTTCATACATATGAAACATAGTTGTATTAACTGTTTCAATATCTTTACTGCTAATTCTAAACTCATGTCAATTATGGGTTTATTACAACTGACAGATTGTTTCCTCCTCATTATGAAAAAATCATTTGCATGTCTGGTCAGTTTTGAGTGGGTGACATATACTATGAATTTTACCTTATTGGATGCTGAGGAATTTTTAATTTCTAAAAACATTCTTAAATTTTGTTCTGGGATGTGGTTAAGTTATTTGAAAGGAATTTTGTTCTTTTGGGTCTTGATTTTAATATTTTTTTTTCAGTAGAACTGTAACAGTGCTTAGTCCAGGGACTAATTATTTCTTCGCTACTGAGGAAAGAGCTTTTTGGGTCAATACTTGATATCCCAGGAACCATTAGGTTTTCCACTCTGGCTGGTGGTATTAGGCTTTGTGTGAGAAGTGAAGGCTAACCTGTCTAATTTGGGGGATGGTTTGTTCCTTAATAGGTGAAATGAACCCTCTCTAGGTTTCCAGAGTCTCTGTGCAGCTGTCTCTTCTCTAATACTCCGATCTGCAGACTTCAGTTGCTTTTTTTTTCTCCTTGGAGTCCCTGCTCTGATTCCTCAACCCAGAGAATCCATCAAGCTCCACCTGCATTTACCCTCTCTGTGCTATGGCCTGAAAGCTCTCACAAGGGAATAGTCTGGGACAATCGTAGGGCTCACCTCATTTGTTTCCTGTCTCTTTTGGATTACTGCCCTTTGTTGCCTACAATTTAGAATCTTGAAAACTGTTATTTCATATCTCTTTTTCCCCAAGTTTGCCTGTTTCATTCTGGAGGATATATTGAATATCTACTTTTCTACCTTAGCCAAGATGAAAAATATGGTTTTTTTTTTGGTACTGGGGACTGAACCCAGGGGTATTCTACCTCTGAGCTGCATCCTCCATCCCTTTTAATTTTCTATTTTGAGACAGGGACTCACTAAGTTGTCTCAGCTCTCAAGTACTGGAATTAAAGTCATGTGTCACCATGCCTGGTTTATTGTATGTTCTTTTAAAATCACCTAATTGATATAGCAAAGTCTTAAACCAAGTAATGAGAGTAGAAAGAAAAGGAGTAATGGACTGGAAAAGTGAGATGGGGAACCATTTATAGACTATTCATCCAAAACTTCTTTACTGAGCATCTGTTATGTGCCAGACACTGGGCATAAATGGGAGCTTGGATTAAGATGGTAATGATGGAGACAGTGAGCATGATTAGATACAACATGTGTTCTGAAGGTAGAGCCCACGTGCTTTGCAGATGTAGAGTGAGTGGGGTACAAAAGGAAAGGAGGGGTCAGGATGACCCTAAGGTTTTTGACTGGAGGAACTGGGAGAATAGCTTCGCCTTTGCTGAGATGCAGATGAGTATGGGAGAAGGGTGGAGGGGGGATCAAAGGCTTGGTTTGGGACATACTGAGCTTGAATTGCCTGTTCATAGTCCAAGTGGCATGTCAGAGGGGAAACTGGAGTTCCAGGAGAGGTTATCTGGCTACATGTTTGTAAACCATCAGTATTCGCATGTATTTAAAGCCATGAGCCTGAGGGAGGACATTGTGGGAAGAGAAAAGACAAGGGATCCATCTGAGGACTGAGTTCTGGACACTGCGAATTTTAGTGTTAGAGAAGAGGAGGGGGCTTTTTCAAAGCACATTGAGAAGAGGTAGCCAGTGAGGATGATGAGGAGAACAAGACTCATTATTTTAAGAAGGATGGAGCAAATAAACTGTCAGATGCTGCTGAGAGACAGAATAGAGCATGAACAGAGAAGCGACTCTCAGGACAGATTGTGTTCCTGGATGTATTTCCTCTTTTAATCTGGGAACAACCCTGAGGTCAGACACCCTTCCAGACTCACACCTCTAATCCCATACCCATCCCAGGACCTGGCACAGGAGGTGCCTTGGGGATGTGTGTGGAAAAGATGAATAATTAAGAGCACTGAGCAGCTGGGTGTGGTGACACACACCTGTAATCCCAGCACTTGGGAAGCTGAGATGAAGGGGAATGCAGGTTCAAGGACAGCCTCAGCAACTTAGTAAGACCCTATTTCAAAACAAAAAATAAAATAGGGATGGGGGTATAGTTCAGAGGTAGAATGTCCCTGGGTTCAATCTCCAATACCAAAGGACAAACAAACAAACATACTAAGCAGCGATATTTGAGTGAGCCTTGAACTGAAACTAAGTCTTAGCTGGATGATTAACTTGTCTTCTTTGTCTGATATTAACATTTCTACTCATATTCTGAAGGAATTGTCCTCAAGATGCTTTCAACCAGGTTTCAAGAGACTTCTCAGGCTAGGTGGCCAGGCTGGTTTTTCTGTAAAGTCCTGGGATGAAAAGTCCTCAGCTTGTGGATTTAGAGAAACAAGGCTAGTGACTGAAGTTGGGTTTTTTATGCAATCATAAAACTCGGGGTTTTATGCTGTTCATCTAGAATCCCCTTCCCATCTCTTTCTTGGCAAGCTTATTTTTACCCTCATACCTTTTTTATTTACCCCATCCATCCCCACATTGGCTTTGCAAACCTTCTGGCCTCCTCCAAAGTCCATAGCCTGGAGCCTCTGAAGTTGAAAGCCCCTCCTATTTCACTTACAAGGCTGGAGTTTTGCAGGACTGAATCCATTTGGCTGTCACACTGTACTCCTATCCATCTAAAATGCCCCTCTCCATGACCTTGGCAAGTCTGCACTCTGGTACTGGAACCTACCCATCACACCTGTCTTTCAGTAGCTCCAGCCTCAAGTGGGGTTTATCAAAAGTACAACATATGTTCATTCTCTACTGACTTTCTTCTCAAAACTTTTAAACTTGCTCTAATATCTCATTGTAAAATAATTATACTAGCAACACAGAGGACCTTTCTTAATCTCACATGCTCCTCCAGTTCTTTCCCTCCCTGCCCTTTTTCAGTCAAGCTTCTAGAAGGAGTTAGCTACATTATCTCTTGTCCTTCTCTTACTCCTTCCTCCTAAACCCCTTTCTCCATGACTCCTTGATAAGATCATCAGGGAGGCCCTTAGTGCTTAGTGTTTCACCCAGCAGCCTTTACCAGCTCTCATCTCAGAGGGCAGAAGTATCAGACGCCCCCGACTGCCTTCGTCTCTTGACATGGGGGAGGGGATGAGCATTGGCCCTGTAAACTGCTCCCTTCTGAAACTTCCTTCCTTGGGCTCTTGTGTGATGGAGGGTGCGCACATTCCCATTGAGAGTGTCAGCTCTCTGGCAAGCCTTGATGGAGTCCTGAGGCCCCCTCCAATCTAGACCCCAGAGGGCACTGAAGCAGGCCTGGAGAGCCATGATGGAGGCCAGAGGCCAGGCCAGCACCTTGGGCATGGAGGGCAGTAGGTGGACAGATGCTTGACATTTTGGGGGGATAATCAACTCGGAAAAATGGCTGCTTGCAGTGATGAAGGAAGGAAAGACATGCAGCTTTCTGACTTGAGCAACTAAGAAGAGGGTAGGTCCCTCTATGAGGAGAGTAAATTGGAGGAGAAGTCAGTTTTTATTTGAAGGTATCAAATTTGGTTTTAGCTATGTTGGGTTTGAGATGTTTCTACATGAATACCCAATGGGCAGCTGGAGATATGGAAGAAACTCATGGACTGGGAACTTGACTATGTACCTGGTGGTAACTGAAGTTTGGAGATTAGATGAGGCTGATTGGAAAGTGTACCCATGGGAGCCACTGGGCTGTCTTTTAGGCCAGAAGGGGGTAGTCAGGCAGCCAGACTGAGGGGACAACCTGTTTCTGGCTGAGAGTATGCAGGGATCAAGGAGGGGATCTGTCTTGGTGACAAAAGCATAGAGAGGTTATAAATGTGTAATGTACCCCCAGAATTCACCTGGTCTTGGTTTATGGCTCCTCTTGATCTATGAGCTTGGGTTTCCACATCACCTCTTCCAGGCAACCATCCCCAAAGCTCTGATCAGTGTGAGTGGCCCTGGCTTTGTTTGCCTTGTCTGGTACTTTCTGTCTCTATGATCTACTGTCTCTAGGGTCCAAACAGGGACAAGGGGATGCTGCTTCCTTTCCCTCAGGGGCCCTCATTAGAATCCTGCTGCCATAGTCCCACTGAGAGCACCACAGAGCACCTCTGACGCCACCTGATGTGCTGTGCTGTGCCTGCCATCACCATGGTGACAGCTTCAGACGCTGGAACAAGCTGAAGGAGGGGGGATTGCAGGAACAGTTTGGGGGCTGTGAGTCCAGTGGGAAATCTGAGGGATGTGCTCACTGTTCTTGTCCACATCTGACCAGCCCCTGTCCACATCTGCTGGGGAGTGCAACAGCTGCTCAGCAGATCCCCTACCCCACCCTCCCTGACTCTGGCAAGACATACTCTGTGGGTCACAACCTCTTGCCTCTCTTCTGGAGAGTTCCCTCTTGGACTGTTCCTTCTCAGCCTATTCCGCAGGCACCACCTCCTTACCTTAACTTCCCGATGTTGGGGAAAACCTCTGTACTTCTGGGTATTGCCATGGCAGTGTTGCACGTCAGTAAGATTCAGCAGACCCTTGCTGCAGGCTCCAAGGGCCAAAACAGTGACTCTCCTGTTCCCATTCAAAATGCAGACAGTGCTAAACTATAAAATGTGGCTTGATTTCCTTTAAACTAGTGGACTTTTTGACACATAGATGATCAGTCAGCTGGGCCCTGGTTCTATTTGCCCTGCACAACTGTAACTTCTCTGCCCTCTGTGGCTACCAGGATTGTCTGTGACCTTCCTTGGTTGTCTCCCTGGCAGGTGAGAGTCCTTGCTGTACATGGAGGATGACTGAAAAATCAAATGGTGTAAAGGGCTCCATAGTCAATAACCATAACCATCGTGAACCGCCTGCCATCAAGGCCAATGGCAAAGATGACCACAAGACCAGCAGCAGGTGAGTCCAATGAGCTGGGCAGCTTCAGAGATTCTACTTTCTCCCAGCTGTGCCCCCTTGTCATAGAACAAGCTGGCCTTGGCTTTGGGACTCCCTCTGAAGGGAACTTGGGATTTCTAGGCCTGTCCTAACAGGAAAGACAAGCCATACCCAGAGAACCCTGGGTCGACTCTGCTCCTTTCTCTGCAGGCCACAGTCTGCAGCTGACGATGACACTTCCTCAGAACTGCAGAGGCTGGCGGATATGGACACCCCTTGGCGAGGGAGGGGTGGCTTCCAAAGGTGATTCCCCACTCTAAACTGCGGCTTCCCCCTTCTGCCCAGGGGGCCTCTCAGGATGACTACGATGGTCCTTCTCATCGTAGCCCCACTAGGCCTTTCTGTAAGACCCTAGAGGCCTGAGCAACTCCAACTCCTGTAAGTCATGAGGGAGGCTACTTTTCACAGCAGAGAGGCCTAGATAGAGGGCCCTGAGGTCACCATCCCAGCATTATAGGCTCCATAGGGAAGTCAGAAAGCCTGACTGACCTGTCTTAACACAACCTCCATCTTGCCCTGAAGACCTCTCATTTGTTCTTCACCATCAACCAAGATGGCATCTTCCTAGAGCACCCTCTCTCATGGGAAGCATTCTGAGTCATGCCCGAGCCCTGCCCCTGCCCTTGACACTGGCCTATACCCCAGCATGTAGGAGATCACAGCCCAGCCCGTTTCCATGTTTCCCTCCTTGTCTCCCATGTTCCTCAGTAGACTGAGCCCTCTGAACAACACATTTCCCTCTAGCTCATGCTCCCTCTCTCTCCCTTCTAGGATTGTTCGCCTGGTGGGGGTCATCAGAGAGTGGGCCAACAAGAATTTCCGGGAGGAGGAACCTAGGCCAGACTCATTCCTAGAGCGTTTCCGTGGGCCTGAGCTTCAGACCGTGACTACCCAGCAGGGGGATGGCAAAGGCGACAAGGACGGCGAAGGAAAAGGCACCAAGTACAACTGCCCAGCCTGTGGGGCTCAGAGGGTTCACAAGACTGCAATGGGAGAGTTCAGTGGGGCTTCCAAATATGCCACTGTCAGGGGCAGACCAGGGGCTGTATCAGGCTCCACCAAAATATGGAAAGGATTGAGATGACCTGCTATGCTGTTAACCCCAGAACATTTCCTTTGTTCTCGCTTACAGCCTCTCCAAAAGGCAGCAGTCTATTTGCCATGTGACCCGCTGGTGGCTTCTCTTACCTTAGCTTCCCTGTAACCAGATGGTGAAGTCAACGTGTGTGTGTGTGTGTGTGTGTGTGTGTGTGTGTGTGTGTGTGTGAGTGAGTGACAGAAAGTCCCAGCAATTGGGGATTGCTGAAGAGAGCACAGTCAGGGAGGGTTATTGAGGGTAGAAACTGGGTCTTTGCAGAGGCCATGCAGGCACCCAGTGGGGAACACTGGACCAAGGAGGAGAAAGTGGGAAGGCAGCAATAGAACTGAAGGGTCTATTTTTTGAGGAATGAGTAGGCAACAGCAGATGTCTGGCCAAGCTGACATTCCTCACCTCTGGTCAGTGGAGGAAAAGGGCTTGCCAAGATGGGATGCAGCATCTGGTAAAGCAATTTGGAGGCAGGGGCCAGGGACCAAAAGGGAGGGAGAGGTGAGCAGGAACTATGTGGCACTCACTTGCTTGGAGTTTGTCTCTCTTCCCGAGAGGGATGAGGGAGCAGGCCCAAGCTTGCATTGTTATTCAGAGGTGATGCCTCTCCAGGCACTGAGGCCCATACCTGCTGAAAACTCTGTCCCTTGCCATGTTCTCTGGGCAAGGGCCCCCAGAGGACATGAGAGTCAATGGGCCTCTCTATGGTCTGAATGAGAAGGGATTGCCCCTCACCCATTAGATTCCTTGTACTAGGTTGTAGGTCCTTGAAAATAGGATCCTAAGCCAAGCTATACCTCACCCTGCACATTCCCTTAAGCTGTGCTTTTGGGGGGCCCTTGGTTTCCAGGAGATGAGTGCTGCTACTTGGGGGACTTGGTCTCCAAGCCAGGTCTCTGTTTGTTTCCTCAGGAAAAAAATTGAACTATTTGTCTTGGATCCAGCTGGGGACTGGTACTACCGCTGGCTGTTTGTCATTGCCATGCCTGTCCTGTACAACTGGTGCCTGCTGGTGGCCAGGTAAGCAGGGAGGGCCTGGGACACAGAACTCACACTGGCCCAGCACTTTTTCAGGATCCTTAGGCTGCTGATGGTACCTCTATCTATCCTGATTGCCCAGCCCCTCCCCACTGTTTAACATGCCACCAAGTCTTCATATCTGTCCTTTTTCTGGTGTCTTTACTGGTGAAGCTGGTGAAGCTGGCCTTGTTTAATCTGCTCCTACTTTGTCATATATGTCAGCACTGTCCTAGGTGAGACCACCTTCTTCTCTCCCTGGGAAAGCTATAGCAGTGTATCTGCCATACTTGCAAAGGAATGTGATTGATAGAAACTGGAATTTGGTTATGCTACTCCTTCCTCGGAAGCCTTTCAATGGCTCCCCATTACCCACAGGATAATGCTTAAGAGGTGGTCTGTACCTTGCAGTCTAATGGATGAGGGAGATGATTTATGGTCAGTGGTAATGCATATGCAGTGATGTCCATGTAATGATAAGGGTTAGAATGCTCTTCTTGGCACCATGCTGACTGTGATCACCAGTGCCCCTTGTGGCCATCTCAAGCTTTGCGCATAAGCGCTCAGTTTGGGGTCTCCAGGGGAGCTTGACTGGCTTTGAGAGTGAAGCTGGTGAAGCTGGTCTTGTTCTCCTGCAGAGCTTGCTTCAGTGACCTTCAGAGAGGTTACTACCTGGTGTGGCTGGTGCTGGACTACTTCTCAGACGTGGTCTACATTGCAGACCTCTTCATCCGATTGCGCACAGGTGAGTGAGCAACTGGCACCCACAGTGAGCAGTATGACCCATAAGTCCAAAGACCTGAGTTCACATTTTCAAGAAACCTACTGGACATGGCATTGGGCTCAACTGCCTGGCCAAGACTCTGGTATGTGATTGATCATCTTTGAATCTCATGGTCTCACATGCTTCTAGAAGTTTAGCTCTAGAGGTGGTCTCTTAGGGTCTTTCTGGGCAACCCTGCTATGGAAACTTCATCCCTCTCTGGGAAGGAGGAATAAATTATCAGTTTTTTCCTTGCTGAGTATTGCCCCATAGGGTGGGGACAGGCCTGATGGAAGAGATGACCTACCAGCTTGCATGTCTATTAGGTTTCCTAGAGCAGGGGCTGCTGGTCAAAGATCCCAAGAAATTGCGAGACAACTACATCCACACTCTGCAGTTCAAGCTGGATGTGGCTTCCATCATCCCTACAGACCTGATCTATTTTGCTGTGGGCATCCATAGCCCTGAGCTTCGCTTCAACCGCCTGCTACACTTCGCCCGTATGTTTGAGTTCTTTGACCGAACTGAGACACGCACCAGCTACCCTAACATCTTCCGTATCAGCAACCTGGTCCTCTATATCTTGGTCATCATTCACTGGAATGCTTGCATCTACTATGCCATCTCCAAGTCCATTGGCTTTGGAGTTGACACCTGGGTTTACCCCAACATCACTGATCCTGAGTATGGCTACCTGGCTAGAGAATATATCTATTGCCTTTACTGGTCCACACTGACCCTCACCACCATTGGGGAGACACCACCCCCTGTAAAGGATGAGGAATACCTGTTTGTCATCTTTGATTTCCTGATCGGTGTCCTCATTTTTGCCACCATCGTGGGAAACGTGGGTTCCATGATCTCCAACATGAATGCCACCCGGGCAGAGTTCCAGGCCAAGATTGATGCTGTCAAACACTACATGCAGTTCCGCAAGGTCAGCAAGGAGATGGAAGCCAAGGTCATTAAGTGGTTTGACTACCTGTGGACCAATAAGAAGACAGTGGATGAGAGGGAAGTTCTCAAGAACCTGCCAGCCAAGCTCAGGGCTGAGATAGCCATCAATGTCCACCTTTCCACACTCAAGAAAGTGCGTATCTTCCAGGACTGTGAGGCTGGCCTGCTGGTGGAGCTGGTTCTGAAGCTTCGCCCTCAGGTCTTCAGCCCTGGGGATTACATTTGCCGCAAGGGGGACATTGGCAAGGAGATGTACATAATCAAGGAGGGCAAGTTGGCAGTGGTGGCTGATGATGGTGTGACTCAATACGCTCTGCTCTCAGCTGGGAGCTGCTTCGGAGAGATCAGTATCCTTAACATTAAGGGAAGCAAAATGGGCAACAGACGCACGGCTAATATCCGCAGCCTGGGCTACTCAGATCTCTTCTGCTTATCCAAGGATGATCTTATGGAAGCTGTGACCGAGTATCCTGATGCCAAGAAAGTTTTAGAGGAGAGGGGTCGGGAGATCCTGATGAAGGAAGGTCTGCTGGATGAGAATGAGGTGGCAGCCAGCATGGAGGTGGATGTGCAGGAGAAGTTGGAACAGCTGGAGACCAACATGGAGACCCTGTACACGCGCTTTGCCCGCCTGCTAGCTGAGTACACAGGGGCCCAGCAGAAGCTCAAGCAGCGCATCACAGTTCTGGAGACCAAAATGAAACAGAACAATGAGGACGATTACCTGTCAGATGGGGTGAACAGCCCCGAGCCAGCTGCTGTTAATCAGCCCTAAGGGACAGGCCTAATGGCCTCTCCAGCCTTGCCTTGACCCCAGGAGCTAGAAGAGCTGTCTAGATCTCCAGATTCCTATGCATTACTCTCAAGTACCTCTGAGCTCTCCCCAAAGCCTCTCCGAGGCTTAGATGTTTGGCTTAAACATCCAGGAGGACCCCTCTAAATATAGCTAACAGCCAAGATGTGGACAGTACAGACCGTGCCGGCCAGGCTTCCAGGAGCTTCAATGTGCCTAGGTCTGAGGAAAGAAGAGAGCAGCAGTTGAACTGTCCTCCAGGTATCTGTCCTGGGATTGGCAGCCTGGGTCATGATCTGCTCTGCAGAATGGCATATGCTCCACAGCCAGCCAGGGGTGGGGTCTCTGCAGTCTTCCCTGGACCGGAGACATGATGATCCTGGCTCTTGGTCCAACTGACAATTGTCTAGCGGGCCATGCCACCCGGAGAAAGAGGTGGCTAGCGGCTCTGGCCCTCCCCTCTCTATGCAGAGAGTTTCTGAAGAAAGTCTTGAAGGCTGGTGGTGGGTGGGGGGAGAGGCCCTTCAAGTTAATTTGTGCATTAGAGGCACTTATAAGTTAATAAATTCCTTTCCACTACTGGTGGTTTTTGTTCAACTTTGCTATTCCTCATTCTCTCCTTCTTTGTCAACCCTTCTCTTTTTCTTACATTTATCTCCTCTCCATCTTGGACTCTTTTTGCCTGGAATACCCTCCACCATGTTCTTCTGCCTACCTAAGCCCAACTGGTCCTTTAGGGCTTGGCTTTGTCACCAGTTCCTTGGAGAAGTCCCCTTGCCTGTACCTGCTCTCCTACTAGGCACTGAATCACTCCCTGTTCAGGCTCCCACCCTGCTCAAGAGCCTGTCCATCCTGACTCTTATTACACTATGTGGTCTGTTTTAATTGATGTGGTTTCCTCTCCAGACTGTGGGCTCTTTGAGGGCAAGGCCAAGACAGTCTCCTTCAACTATTATCTACAGCCTCAGCGACATGTCTGGCACAGACAAGGCATTCAGAGGATGTCTCGAGGAATAAGTGAACACACAAGTAAATGAGTGAATGAATGAATGAACACTACTAACCCAAACTCCTATGCTTCCATCTGCTAGCAGCTGTACTTTGAGAGAAACATTGGTTCTGCCTGGGTAGTTGGGGAGAGTCTCTTTGATGAGCAGGTATTTGACCTGGATATTACCAGATATCAGTTAGGCTGAGAGCTGAGTGCTGGTTAGTGGGCAAGATCTAGGCATGGACTTCCATGCTTTCATATTCATACATGATATTATCTCATGAATTAATTAATTACTCTATTTTGGTAAAATGCACAAAATTCACCATCTTAACCATTTTTAAATGTGTAGTTCAGTAGTGTTAAGTGTATTCACATTGTCATGAATCGATCTCCAAAACATTTTCATCTTTCAAAGCTGAAACTTTATACATGAAGCAACACCTCTACCCTCTCTCCTCCCCAGATCCTGGCACACACCATTCTATTTTCTGTCTCTATGAATTTGACTACTCTAGGGACTGCATATAAGTAGAATCATACAGTATTTGTCCTTTGTGTCTGACTTATTCCACTTAGCATTGTATCTTCAAGATTCATCCATGTTGTAGTACATATCAGAACCCCTTTGCTTTTTAAATATCAAATAATAATCCATGGTATGTATATGACACATTTTGCTTACTCTCTCAACTATTTGGCTATTTTAGTATTCCTGCTATGAACATGGGTATACAAATATATCTTTCTTTGAAACTCTGTTTTCAGTTCTTTTGGGTATCTACCCAGATATAGAGTTACTGATTATATAGTAATTCTATCTTTAGTCTGGGCATGGTGGCACACATTTGCAATTCTATACTTGGGAAGCTGAGACAGGAGGATCACAGGTTTGAGGTCGGCTTTGGTAACTTAGCAATATCCTCAGTAACTTAGCATGACCTTGTTTCAGAATAAAAAAATAAAAAAAATACTGAGTGTGTAGCTTGGAGCTGGCTCAAACACCCCTAGATTCAATCCCCAGTACCAAAATTATAATAATTAATAATAATAATGATTCTATTATTATTATTACTCTATTCTTACCTTTTTGAGGAACTACCATATCATTTTCCATTCTCATTAACAGTGCTCAAGTCTTCCGATTCCTCCTCATTCTCCCCAACATTTCTTACTTTCTGGTTTTGGACAGTAGCCATCCTCAGGTATGAGAGGATATTGTAGCTTAGACTTACATCTCTCTAAGGAGTTGTGATTTAACATATTTGCACATGCTGGTTGGACATTTGTACATCTTCTTTGAAGAAATATCTATTCAAGTTCTTTAGTTGCCTTTTCTCTCTGTCAATCACGTCCTTTGATGCATAGAAGTTTTTAACTTTTTTGGAACTCAATTTGTCTATTTTTCACTTTTCTTGCTGTGCTTTTGGTGGCACTATTCATTTTTATATGAATTCATTCCTTTAGCTAGACTTCGTTTAAGTTTAGTGTGATTTCTTGGCCTCTTCCCTAGCAAAGGAAATGTCACCTGGAAGGATCTGGACCATTACCCAGACTCAGGTCGTGGTCCCTGAGAATGGCAGTGGTAGGGAGATGGTGCCCATGATGGGGCCTGCTCTGTGAATACTCTTCTTTGGGTATTGGGATGGAAGGAAAGACTCTAAGCAGCTGAGTGTGGTGGAGCATGTCCATAATCCCAGTACTTTGGAGGCTGAGACAGGAGGATTGCAGTTTCCTGGCCAGCTTCTGCAACTTAGAGAGGTCCTGTTTCAAAATAAAAAATAAAATAAAATAGGGCTGTGGGTGTAGCTCGGAGGTAGAATTCTCCTGGGTTCAATTCCCAGTACCACTCTACAAAAAAGAAAAAAGGGAGAAAAGAGAAAGAAAGAAAGAAGGAAAGGAAGGAAGAAAAGAAGGAAGGAAAGAAGGAAAGGCTTTAAGCCCCTTCCCCTCAAGAGAGATGCTTGCCAAGATGTTTGTTGCCAAGGCTTCAGTAGGAGTTGAGTTTTCAACCAGTGCTGGAACCTAGACAAGATGTTATTTTTGCAGGATTAAGATGGCACCCAGGCCAGAGGCAGGGGGATAACTGCATTGAAATATTGGCCTTGGTTTTAGCAAGACATCTGTAGTATTTCTCCCTGGAGCCTGATTCACCCTCAGCTCAGCCCCCAAAGGAGCCTGATTTTCAGCCCATATCATGGAGTGGACATTGATTTTTGAAACTTGTTTTTTCCCTGCAGCAAAGCAGGTGGCCCCTCTGGGTCAAATAAGAAAGCCCTGGATCAGAAAATAGACTTCAATGCTCAACTCCTGCCCTCTCCCCAGCTTCCCTTCCCACAGATATCCTTGAGCCCAATCTCCCACAACTTTCTGATGTACTTTGAATGTCGTCTACATCCTCTTTTGATTTTCTGAGACAGACTGTGTGTGTGTGTGTGTGTGTGTGTGTGTGTGTGTGTGTGTGTGTGTGTCTGCATCTCTGTGGACATGACGCAGATATCTACGTGAGCACCTGGACGTCAGCCTAATCAGTGTCTGTTTCTGACCAACCCCCACCCACCCTCTCTTGGTTGTTTTCTCTGCAAGAGCGTGACTCTCTGCTCCTTGTTGCTGGCCGCCGCCCCCGCCTCTCTCCAGTAACTGGCTGTAATATAAGAGCTGAAGTACATTTTCCATTATGTGCTGTATTTATTCAGCCTGATGTTCCCTGCTCTTAATTTAAAAATGTTTAAATTGGAATGTTTTTTTTATTTTCCTCTGAAAATACCCACTGAAGGTAAATTGCCCTGTTTATATATAGCCATCAATTTGCTTTTCTCTGCATTGGTGACCTTCTGCAGAAAACAAAAGCCCCTGCTCCCGCCTGCCACTCCTCCTCCCCTTTCTGTCTGTCCCCTGGTGGCCCCTGCCTGGCTTGTATACTGCCACCTCCATCCCAGCCTAGCCAGAATCCCAGTCACAGCAGCATTTATCTGTTTCTCCGTCTAGAGCTTAAAACTAGTCTGACCACCTGCCCCCTCCCTTGGATGGAGGCCAAGGAACGCGCCCCCCTTCTGTTTAGCCTGAAAACAAGAAAGCCCTCAAGCCACAGACAAGGAACCCAACCACCAGAGGGCGCATGGACCTCAAGAAAGTGGGGTGGACCTCCTCTGTAACTCCCCCACCCCTCATCAATCAGAGAACTGAGCAGGGCCTGCTGGGGCAGTTAGGTGGCTGTCCTACAAGGCCTCGCAAAGCTGTTGGACCAATCTCTCTCCCACAGTGCTTGACTATATTCCCTTCAAATGCCCTCCAATATTCCTGGGTCTCGAGGCAAGGTGCCCAGACCCTGCTAGAGGTTGGGAAAGTAGGAAATGGCAGAGTTGAATTGAAAGGAGACCTGGCACTATGGTTATCATTACTTATTTGAACATGTACTCAGAAAATAAATAAGAGTAGTGAGCAAAACTCTTGATGTTATGGATAGTATTGCTTAGCATTGAGCTACAGAAAAAAGTCAACCTATTTAAGGTTGATTTAAAGAAAATTTTGTAAATAACTGTTCCAATAGTACATAAAGGTAGTGCACAGACAGTAGTGTGCATTCAAATATCTACTTGACACGATCCTGGTGTTTAAAACTGCTTATCTTCCCCATGTTAGTAATGCCATATCTATCCTTCTGCTTACTCAGACCAAAACCACTGAAATTATCCCGGATTCCTCTTTCTTTCTTCTGCCACACCTAATCAGCCAGGAAGTACCCTATACTTAACTCTCAAAGTCAGAATCCATGTACCTTTCCCACCTCTACTGCCCCTGCTCTGGTCCAGGCCACCACCACTTCTCTTCAGAGTGGTGTCCCAGCTCTAGCATTTGCCCCCTCCCCCAATTCATTCTCCACTTAGCCATCAGAATTTTTAAAACAAGAAAAGCATAGCTTACCACTTCCCTGCTTAAAACCTGGAGATTTTCCATTATTATGATAAAATCCAAACTCATGCCTGTGGTCCCCAAGTGTTTCCCAATACAAATGGCCCACCAGTGTTTCTGAAATACCCCCTTCAAGCACACATTCTGTCTCTTACCTTGCTTCTCTCCACCCAAGGCCATCCTTAGTCAACTTGATTACTTGTTTCTTTGTTTATTGTCTTTTTCCTTCATTGCTCTGTCAAGGTAGGCCTTTTTGCTAGTTCCCCACTGCATCCCCAGCACCTAGAGCAGCTATTAGCACATCATAGAGTTCTTTAAATGCCAAATGTTGGGAGCTTCTAAAGGGTCTGGCTTCCTCTGCTCTCTCAAATGGAATAACCCTGCATCCTTGGCCTTACTCCTCACCCTCAGCCTCGCCCCTCTGCCCGTTCTCATAGCTTTGGGTATACTGCAGCCGCACATGACTCTTTGATATTCTGGAGCTGTCCCAAGAGGAAAATAGTTTATTCCTCATTTTTCCTGCAAATCTCTGCCTGCAATATTCTGACATCCTTCAACATCACCTCTTCCCCAAAGCTTCCTTGTACTTCCTACAAGCAGGTATATAGTTCTGCCCCACTGTTTATCTGTATTTGTGGCTTTCTTCCCCTTCCGTCCTTAGGGACAGGTCTTCATGATTCATCTTGCCCATTTGCAGACAAAGCTACTTGCAGGGGGAGTGTGTGTATGTGTGTGTGTGTGTGTGTGTGTGTGTGCATGTTTGTGTGTGTGTGTGTGTGTGTGTGTGTGTGTGTACTTGGTCTCTAGGGCTCTGTTGAAGACAGGGCACCTCAACCTCAATGTGGAGCTGAGGTAGGCAGGCATGGGGTAACATTTGGTCCCAGAAGGAGGAATGGCATGTCATCCTGGCTGTGGGTTCAGTTTCAGGTCACCTTCCCCCTGGCAGGGACCAAGCTGCCAAATACTAAGTGATTTTCCTTCTCTCTGAGGCAGACATTTCTCTGGAAGGAAAATCTAGCCCTGATTTAGGGCCCGACATCAAGCCAGCTACAGTTAGCCCAATAGTGAAGGTGATAAAGATGTATTTCTAGCTAAAAGGTTTGCTAAGCATAGATCCAAAAGGGGCTTGGCACTGTAGCTGGGAGCAGAGCCATGCCTATGGAGGGCCTGGTTGGAACACTGGACTGGGAGCCCCATAACCTAAGCCGTGTTAAGCTTCATCTCTATTTGCTGGGGACTTGATTACTGGAAACCTTGGACATAGCAGGGCTCCTCTGAGCTTGGTGAGGCTCTTTCCTTTTCCAGAACTTTCAACCTAGCTATATATTCACATGACTCAAACAAAGATGTTGGAGAGTAAGGGCAGGAGTAGGGCATAAACCAAATTCTTTCTTCGGTTTCACATATCCTGGAAATAACTTGGCCTCACTGATTGAACTGAACAAGTTGCTTTCCTTTCCTTCTTGGACCCTGTTTCCAACTTCTTCCCTTTTTTTCAATACTGGGGATTGAACTCAGGGGCATTCTACCTCCGAGCTAGACCCCCAGCTCTATTTTGTATTCTTTATTTTGAAACCGAGTCTCACTAAGTTGCGGAGTGCCTCACTAGGTAGCTGAGGCTGGCCGCGAACCCGGATCCTCCGGTCTCAGCCTCCTGAATGCTGGAATTACAAGCGTCTGTTTCCAACTTCTAAAGGAGAAGGAAGGAGCTTTGCAGCCCTCTTGGGACCAGGGAAGAATAGATTTGTCTTATCCCCAGCCATATCCTTGCATCGTTCAAGTTTGTCCAAGTGCTAACTTCCAGCAAGGCCTTTGGGGTTGCCAGTTTCTATGGATCAATGTTTTTAATTAGATGAGTTTCCTTGTTTCTTCTTTATTGAATTGAGTAAGCAAATTAAGTTGAGCAATTTGTTGTTAGGTCATTTAAATGCCAACTCGATTTCGTAGCCTGGGATCATGCCACATTCGAGTCCTTCCAACTTTTTCCCAGAGTGATGTAATTAGAAGCTAGCCAGAGGAGTGGGCATCCCCATGAACTGCAGGGGACCCCCTGGTTCTTGAGGGTCTGAATCACTGGGGCATAGCACAACTCTCCTTTTTGGTCTGAAATGGCAAGTGATCAATTAGAGAGGCTTTAGGACTCCTGTTGGATTGGAACAGTGGTTAGATTATACTAATCAGAAATTCTTAGTGTTTCCTATGAACAAGGGGCTGCCTTGTATCTGCAGCCTCTGTTTTCCTATATGTATAATGGGCACAGTCTCTGGAGAGCCTTCTGATGTGGCATTCTGGTGAGCTCCGTCTCTGGGGAAGGGGGAACCACTCTAGTGTCACCAAGATACAGCTGGTCTATTTTGGTTCTGGATGGGGTATGGCCTTTGAGCCCCAGGCATTGGGAAACCAAGCAAGGTAGAGTGGGCAGATTGCTGGAATGGGAGGCAACAGCAGCTTGGCCCAGGGCCTGGCCTGCCTTGGGTTAGCAGGCTGTCTCATTCTGAAGATGGCTTTTCCTGCTGCTGTTCCACCTCTGGACTCAGCACAGTGTGGGGGCGCTCTCACACCATGAGTAGAGCTGGCTGAGGGGTTTTCAGAGACTGCTCACCCTCCATGTTGCAGACCTTTTTCATTACCTGGACTCCTTGAAGGGGGCACCCCAAGACCATGAGACAAAGAAAGATTTAGGAAGGGCAGACATGGGCAGAAGGCAGAAAAGGAAGAAACTCTCTTGTGCAGCCTTGTCCCTTTCACTGGCCAGCCTCTCCTTTTTGTGTGGGAGGAAGGGAGGAAGGCTGTAGCTCTGGGATATTCACCTCTGGTGCCTCTTCTGGGAGGGGGTAAAGACCCTTTCCCCACTCCGGGAGGCACAGGATTAAGCAAGCAGATTTGTAGACAGGCTGTCCAGACCTGTTGAATTCAGACAGGCAGTGACAAGATATGACAGATGTACAGACACAATGACTGGAGGACTCCATTAGGGCTGGGGACAAGCATTTGGGGCACTGGGCTTGATAAATAACATTCACAAGGCGACAACCTGAGCAGGCAAATTGGAAATGCAGACAGGGCTCTGTGACTGCACTGGCCGTCTGCTCGTGAGTCACCTCTGTGGATCGATTTAATTTCTAAACACTCGGAGATGTAATATGGTTAGAAAGAGCAGCTGGGCTGGAGTCCCCCCCTCCCACCGAAACAGTGGAACAATTGGGGTACACCACCAGAGTCCCAGGAGCATTAACTAAAATAAAAACCACAGCCTATGTCTCCTCATCTTGTTTCCCCTTTTGCAAAGGATGGCTATCCCAGGTCTCAGATGGACACTGAGTATTTTTTTTTAATTTTTATTTTTTTGTAGAACTGGTGATTGAATGTCAGGGGCATCCCACTTCTGAGCTACACCTCCAGCTCTATTTTTTATTCTTTATTTTGAAACAGGTTCTCACTAATTTGTGGAGGGCCTCAATAAGTTTCTGAGGCTGCTAGCGAACCTGTGATCTTCCTGTCTCAGCCTCCAAAGTACTGGGATTACAAGAGCACGCCACCACACCCGGCTGACATTGACTCTTTAAAAGACAACCTGATTTGGGGGTGTCCAGATATTCCTCTTAGCCCTGCTTGATCAAGTCACCTCTTGTTGCTAGGTCTCCTTATCCCTGTTTGGTGTCCAACTTAGAGTAGATGCCAATAAATGTTTGTTGAAAGAATGAGGAGCTTAGTGTATTTCTTGATTTTTTTTTTAGCATGTATAGATTTGTCTGTGTTTCCTACTATACCTATACAATTTAAAAAAACATATTCTTTTAGGAAACAACCATATGTCCATAACAGCAGGGAATTGGGAAAATAAATGAGTTCTCCTTAGATGTGGACCAGTGGGCAGGCGTGGGAACAAAGGGTCTGGGAGAGAGGAAATTGGCCTGCAAAGAGTCCTGAGAACACAGCTCATTTTGCAGGTTCAGTCTTGCTCTCCTTTTTCTTTTCTCACCATGTGGAACAGAAAACAGCTTTTCTTGGCCCAAAGACAAGACAAGCAAGGCAGGCAAGGCAGGGAAGGCAGGCAGGCAAGGCAGTAGGTAAGTGAGCGTGCCGAGGGATGAGAGTCTCTACTGCAGGACATTTTCAGGGACCGTTTGCAGAAAGGTCCTCAGGTAGACAATTCAAAACCCTGGTTTCTATGGGCATGCAATTCCAAAGCTGGTCCTGAGCCCCAAGGTGACAGCAGCAGTCCCCAGTTGAGCCACCATGGGCTTGAAACCCTGCTCTCTGGTGGATTGTTTACTCAATTGCAGAGATAATATCACAGCCAGATGGAGTGAGCACTGATTGGTGACATTTGAAGATTTAGAGTTGGAGCTGGCTGAAACTTGATTTTTGTCTATTTTCAAATCTTGCCGTGTATTGGATTTTTTTTTGAATGGCATGAAATTCTTTTTCACTAGTTAACATATTTGTCTGTTATTTTAAAAGTATATTTTTCATAGTCAGTGACCTTAAGTAAATCTAGGAAGACCTGATACTTTGGACCACTGACCCAGCAAAGCCATAGTTTGAACTGGAAGTAGCTTTTCCCTCTGTTTCTCCAAGGAGTAAGGGCTGTGGTGAGTGACTAGTGAGGAAATCCATGCCACATACATGCCATGCTTCTGCTTGCCTTCGCTGTGGGGCTTCATTGTGAACCTGGGGCTGAGGAGATTGCAGGAGAAGTAGAGCTTGATCAGCTCTGACTTGAGAAAGAAAGAAGGAGGAAGGGATAATGAGAGGGAGGAAAGAAGAAAGGAATGGAAGAAGGGGGAGAGAGACAGCTGGGCTCCTGTCCTGATGACTCATGGTGATGACAACTGTTTCCTTGGAGATGCTTCTTCAGAAGGTTGAATGGTCATCATTCACACTTGGATCACAGATGCCATTGGAAGTGGCTCTCCTTATCTCAAACCTCTTCTGTTTCCTCTCTTCCTTTGTTCTCTCCACCGCTCTCTGCTCTCTCTGTTCTTGCACTCCTCTTCCTCCTGCCCTTCCTTCCTTGTAGGATCTTTCTCCTACACACCTCTCTGGGATACTTTTGTGCCTCCTGGCCCTTTCTTCTCCCTTTCCCTTTCCCACCAGTCCAAGGGGAGATGCCATACATAAATCTCCCACTGATACTGCACCAAGGCCTTGCAGAGGATGGTGGCAATGACTTCCTGGGGAGTTACATATATGAGTTTATTTAAGCCTTTTCCTCTTTTGTGCCTACGATAGTGGAGGCACAGGGTGTTTAAATAATTGGCCATAGGAGCCCAGCAAGTAAGTGAAAGAGTGAAGCAGGTGGGTGCGAACCTCCAAGCTGCTCAAAGACCATGATTGACTTAAGCCAGTTGTTTTCCTTCTGCCCTTGCTATCAGTTGGAAAGTAAGAAGCCCCTGCTGGAGATGGCATGTGTTCAAGTACTGCTTCAGCAACAGCAGACGTTCTTCATGTTCAGTTAATTACTCACTGTCACCACTGCCTGGATGCTCTGTTCTTCTACCTTTGTATTATTGGCTTCTTCTTAAAATTCAGCCCTCAGCTGAAATATCACCATCTTTGACCATCCAGCCTGAAGTGGCCATGCTCCACTCTGTTGTGTCACCTTATTTTAGTTCACTAGCTAGCACTACTCATTCATATTATCCTCCCTCCCTCCCTCCCTTCCTTGTGTCCTTCCTTCCTTCCTTTCTTTCTTCCTTCCTTCCTTCTCTCTTTTTAATACTTTTATGGGTGCATTTTAGTCTCACTTTATAATTCACTGACTAGTATAAGAATATACCTGCCTTGTTTCCTGTTATGCTGTCAAGCCCTGACACTGTGCTTGGTACAAGCAGGGGCTCATTGACTATTTATTGAATAAATGAATGGTACTTTAATGGCAAACAACAGTGACAAGAATCTGCCAACTACGGAGTGGTTGGTTATACAACACTGGGTGCTGGGGACACCAGGGAAAATTCTACAAAGTTCCTGCTTTCCAAGATTTCCAGTCTAGAGGAAGGACAGACCTGATAGCAGATCACTGGGGTCCTATGCCATATGCTGAGAACTATGAGAGCCAAACTGATAAGGGGGCACTGCAAGGGCTGACTCTGTCTGGAGAAAACGGGTAGATACTAAAGGATATGTAGTTTTCTAGGCAGAAACCCAGGATGGCACAGTTCTAGTAAGGGAAAAAATATGTGTAAAATGTGATTTAGGGAAAAGTGGTGTGTTGGAAGGGCGATAAAGTGCTTTGTAAGGGTGAAGGGCTTGATGTAGGAGAAGGACGGGGAAGGGAAAGGCAAGCAGAGGCATTTGCACTGCCTTAGGTTGTCCACTTGCAATGTTTAATGCTGTTTATCTTTGAATAGCAACACACAGGAGAGGTGAGCAGGTTTCCTGTGAAAACAGGAGTCTGGCAAGGATTCCATTAGCTAGGCAAGCACACTTCAGCTGTGTGTGATGACCCTGCTTTTAAAGAAACTAAAGGCATATGTGTTGGAATAGTTACAGTAGCCTTCACTGTAGACCCTGACCAAAGCTACTGAACTTCAGCACCAAGACCTTGGGGAGGACCACCTTCCTAAACATCTGGAGACCCGGTGTCTCCAACTAGGTAATTGCAGCGTCCTTTATGTCCTTTATGAAAACGAAGAGCTCCTAGCAGCAACTCCAGAAAACAAACAAAAAAGAAATTTCCTGATGCCATTCTTCTGTGCAGGGTGAGGAGGAAGACCCCTGCATGCATGTGCTGCCGGCCTTGGGCTCTGGGGTGAAGCAACTTTGAGTAACTATCCACGTCCAACCGATGGGCTCCCAATTTCCACCTTCTCTTGGCCCCCTGCACTGCATGGCTTTCAGTTGTTTTAATTTGACATCAGAATAGATGAGCACATTTTTGGCAAGCCCTGGGAAAAAGGGGAAGGACTGCAATATTGCCTCCTTAAAATCCCAAGTCACAGAAATAGAAATTGGCTGCCATGTCAGGAAGGAATAAGGGAGAGAAAATTGCCTTGTGAGCAATTCAGCTTGGTCATAAATATCCTCGATAATCCTTCACATGGAGCGGTGCTTTGTTAGGTGCTGAGCTCTTTCTCATCCATCAGCCCACGATGGCCAGAACCAGCTACCCAAGGAGGCGTATGCAGACGTGGGGCTAGTAAGCAGGCCTCCAGCCCTCAGTCCATAACAGTTTTTCATGGGATCAGGACTGAGACATTCTTGTAACATAATGGGAAGCTAGCCTCCAGGGTCAGTGGACTAGGGACAGGCTTGCCATGAGGAGAGGTGAGGGGATCGGGCTGTGTTCTGAGGAATCCTGATGAGTCAGCCTCGATTTCCTTTTTTTTTTTTTTTTTGGTTTATATTGAGGTAAAATCCATATAGCATGAAATTCACCATTTCAACTATTTTAAAGGGTACATTTCAATGATATTCAGTACATTCAAAATGCTACATAACCATTACCACTGTCTAATTCTAGAACATTGCTATCACTCCAAAAAGAAATCCTGTCCCCATTAAGCAGCCACTCCCATTCCCTTTGCCCTTCTTTTCTTTTAAAAATGCACTATGAAGCTGGTCATGGTGGCACACACCTAAATCCCAGTACTTGGGAAGCTGAGACAGGAGGATCATAGGTTAGAGGTCAGTGTCAGAACTTTGAGAGACCCTCAGCAACTTAGTGAGATCCTGCCTCAAAATAAAATAGTGCTAGAGTGTAGCTCAGAGCTAGAATGTCCCTAGATTCAATCCTCAGTACCACAAAACAAACAAAACACAAAATTAAACAAAACAATAACAATAATAACAAAAATATACTACAAAAACTTATTTGTGGACTTTAGATGCAGAGAGTTGAATTAAATCTACCCCTCACTTCAGGGCTGGCTGCTGGTACCACCTATGGTATACACAAGGCCCCTCTATCATCTGGTGTTTTTTTTTTAATTCCAATTTATGCCAGGTCTCCACACCCTTTTCCCTTCTAATATATTTGAGATGAGTGCCTGAATATGTATGTGTTCTTGTAAAATATAGTGTTGTTTTGGGTATGTGTTTTTAATTTGCATAAATGTTATTGTGCTATAAATCTTGTTCTGTTTTTTACTTAAGAAAAGAAAATCAGCACTATAATTTAGAGATCAGACTATGTTGCACACACATCTACTTACTTCAATATTCTGCCTAGTTTTTGTTTAGCCTAGTTATTCTTCTGGGAACGGAAAGAAGATCTGTCCCCAGTTCAATACAGTGCCACAGTAGACATCCCTGGATATGTCCTGATGAGAACTGCAGGGGGATGAACTCCTAGATGTAGGCTCACTGGATCATAGAGGACATTTGTATTTAATTCACTAAGTCCCATTGAACTATTCTTCAAAAGAGTAGAACAATTATCTAATACCTTGCAGATCTATAGGGGCTAAGTGGATATTATTGTTATTTTAATTTGCATTTCCTTCTTTGATTACTGCTGAGTTCAGGCATCTTTTCATATGCCTTTTGGCCATTAGATTTCCTCTCAAGTAAACTGTCTATTCAAATTTTCTCTCTCTCAATCTGGATTCTTGTCTTCTTGCTAACTGATTCCTTCTTGATTTTTTTGTCTGTTTGGTACTGGGGATTGAACCCATGGATTATACCTCCAAGCTATACTCCCACACCTATTTTATTTTGAAACAAGGTCTCACTAAGTTGCTGAGATTGCCCTTGAACCTGCAATCTTCCGGTCTCAGCCTCCCAAGTCCTAGGATTATAAATGTGCGCCACCACACCTGTCTCATATATGTGTGTGTGTGTGTATAAAATATTTAATATAATGTATAATAATTCTATATATAATTTTGTTGGTGCATTGTAGTCTCACATCATAATGTAGTTCAGAGTGACAGGGACCTACGTGCACACAGGACTTGGTGAGTTCCCCCTCCCCTGACTCCCTCCCCACTCCTTCCTATTTATTTATTTATTTACTTATTTATTTATTGTGGTACTGGAGATTGAACCCAGCGACATTCTACCTCTGAGCTATGCCCCCAGCTCTATTTTATTTTTATTTTGAAACAGGGTCTCACTAGGTTGCTGAGTCTCACTACTTGCTGAGGCAGTCCTTGAACCTGCAATCCATCTGTCTCAGCCTCCCAAGTACTGGGATTACTAGCATGTGCTACCACACCCAGCTCCCCATATTGTTTTTAAAATGAAACAGATTTGTATTGTATCTCATTATCTGTTATTATATATTAGTCATTCTTTGTTCTTATATATTAGTCATTCTTTAAGTTTCTCATCTTAATTCCTGTATTATAAAGTTCATGGCATTAGCAATGAGTTGGCAACAGAATGGGAGACTTTCCTTTCGCTCAGATCCTTGAGCTGAGACAGATACTTCTTCTGGCCTGATTCAGCAATGGAGAGCCCAGTTTGCCTTATGCTTGTCTTGGCTCCCCAGTTTTTTGCTCTCTGTGAAGGTGGCAGATGACACAGTTCCCTAAAACCAATGGGTCTGTGATCCATTAAGTCTTTGGTGCTTAGTCGGCCCAAGTCTTCCTATTCTGTGATTTGTGTGCTAAATCAAGCATGTATTAATTTAGCAAAAATCTGACCTGGTCCAAAAGGGCCCCTTGTGGTCTCCAAAGTGTACTTCCCAAATCTGGGGCTCAAGTTCTCTGGCCATGCACAAGGAAGTATTGTTCAGAGGTTGGGTCAGATCACAGAGGAATGGCTGCACAAGGTAGGCCAAGGGAAGATGGTATTGAGGGAAATGGGACATTTAAAGTCAAGGAAATAGAATGTGCCCCAGTGATTGCTGAGACTCTGTTCTACTAGAAGATTCCAGAAAGGGTGTTGGCTAAGATGCCTACTGGGATGGTTCTTCAGAGCAGGGAAGCTTTCTCTTGGGGGCAAACACTTCACTTCATCATAGTGACATTTGCTCAGTGTCTTCTAGCTGCTAGTTACCATGCTGAGTTGTAGGGTAGGAGAGGGAGGTCAGGAACAAATGACATGCTGCCTCAAATCTGTAGGTACATAAAGCTCACAGTCCAGTGGAGGGACTGAAGGTAAAAATTCCCAGTGGGATACAGTTGTTGAAGTTTTGGCCACGCTGAGTTTTCAGCTCCACGAGCACAAGGATAATCATCTGGTTTGTTTTCTACTCTACGCTTAGTGCCTGGTGCTCACTCAATATTTATTGAATGAAATCTCTTTAATTCAGGGTGCCTGTGATCAATCGCCAGTTTTATGTGTCAACTCAGCAAGGCTATAGTTCCCAAATATTCAAACACTATTCTGCGTGTTGTTGAGAACACATTTTGTAGCTGAGGTTAACATCTAAAATCAGTTGAATTTAAGGAAAGGAGACTATCCAGGATAATGTGGGTGGGCCTCAGACTGTCAGTTGAAAAGCCTTATGAACAAAACTGAGGTATTCCTGAGGATGAACCAGTTCCACTTGTGGACTGCAGAATCCGCTCCTGCCCTACAGGTTCCAGCCTGCCCTTCCTGATGGATTTCAGATTTGCTGAGTCAGCACCACAACTAAGTCAATTATTTGCAATAAATCTATCTATCTATCTATCTGTCTATCTATCTATCTATCTATCTATCTATCTATCTATCTATCTATCTATCTATCATCTATCAATACAAAGGGTTTCACCAGAGAAATAGAACCTCTCTCTTGCTCTGTCTCTTTGTTCCTCTCTCTCCCTCCCTCTCTCCCCCCCCCCCCCCCCCC
>PVLC010002318.1:52335-117748 GCA_004027655.1 Graphiurus murinus | reverse complement strand
AAAAAAAAAAAAAAAAAAAAAAAAAAAAAAAAAAGACAGGTAATCACCATAGATAAAAATTGTTGGTGAGGGTGAGGGAACCTGCATACATATTAGTGGAAATGTGGTTTGGTATATCCATTATGGAAAAATAGTATAAAGACTCCTAAAGAAATTAAAAAATAGAACAGTTATATAGTTCAGCAATCCCTCTTCTGGGTGTACCCAAAGGAAATAAAATTACTGCCTTGTAAAAATATTTTCATTCCCATGTTCATTGTAGCATTATTCACAATAGCCAAGAAATAGAAATGGCTGTCCAAAAATGAATGGATGAAGAAGACATAGTATATTTATACAATGGAATGTCATCAGCCATAAAAAAAGGAGGAAACCCTGTCATTTCCCACAACATGGGGGACATCATGTTAAGTGAAATATGCCAGACACAAAATATTACATAATCTCATTTATTTATAAAAGAGCTCATACAGAGATAGAGAATGAAACAGTAGTTACCACTGGTAGAGGAGGAGAGAGAAAGGAAGTGGGGAGACATAGGCCAAAAGATACAAAAGCAGACATGTAGCATGGACAAGTTTAGAGATCTAGTGTCTAAGATAAGGACTGCAGTTAATAAAATTGTGTTACATTAGGTATTCTTATTAAATAAGCACAGTGCTTCTTTCTTACTTGTATTTTGATTTCCATGGTTTGAGTTACCTGAGGTCAATTATGGTCCAAAAATATTAAATGGAAATATTCCAGGAAAATCCTGGAAATAAACAGTAAGTTTTAAATTGCATGCTATTTTGGTAGCATGATGAAATCTTTTGCCAACCCATCTGGGCCATGAATTATCCCGTCGTCAAGTGTATCCATGCTGTATATGCTACCTACCTGTTAGTCACTTAGTAGCTGGCTCCATTATCAAATAGATTGTCATGGTGTTGTAGTGCGTCTATATAGGGTTCTATACTATCTTCAATTTCAGGCATCCACTGGTGTTTTGAACATATTCCTTGTAGATAAGAGGAGACCACTGAGATTTTTGGCTCCTCTTGTCCCCCCAGTAGAAACTATGTGAGTTTATAGATATGCTATTCTGCTTCAAGATATTAATCATTTTACTATCAATATCCCACAATATCATGTTGTAAACCCCTAAAGTACACAACAAAATTTATTTTTGAAAAATGATGTTCTAGTTAAAAGGTTACTGTTTAAGGATATTTTTATTTAAGATAATTTCCTTCCTTCCTTCCTTCCTTCCTTCCTTCCTTCCTTCCTTCCTTCCTTCCTTCCTTCCTTCCTCTTTCTTTCTTTCTTTCTTTCTTTCTTTCTTTCTTTCTTTCTTTCTTTCTTTCTTTCTTTCTTTCTTTCTTTCTTTCTTTCTTTCTTTCTTTCTTTCTTTCTTTCTTTTTCTGTTACAGGGATTGAATCCAGGGGTGCTTTACCACTGAGCAACATCCCCAGCCCTTTTTGAGGATCTCACTAAGTTTCCCATTCTGGCCTCAAACTTTTGATCCTCTTGCTTTAGCCTCCCAAGATCACTGGATTACAGGTGTGTGCCTGGCTTTATGGATAATTCAATCATGCCTAATAATAGAGAGCTGCACAAATCCATTAACCCAGCTACAACGGTGATCAGCTTATGACCATTCTTGCTTCATTATACCCCAGTTTATCTCTTATCTCCCCACAGGATTATTTTTGAGCAAATTTTAGACATTGTAATATCTAATCTGTCAACTAGATAACACATTCTGCTACAAAAGCAGATCACTAAGAAATATGCATAATATGATTTCATTTTGGTAAATTATATGCACATAGGAAAAAGTCTGACGGGATGGTTACCTCTGAATCACGATATGATATTATGAGTGATATCTTCTACTTGTGTATATTTCCCACTGTGAACATGTTAGAAGTGATGCTGGGGTGGAGGAAATGTTGATGTCAATACTTCAGCTCTATTTCTCTTGTATAATTGATGATTTTAATTCAGGCTGGGTATTTTAGATTGTGAAACAGAAATGGCTCCTCAACAGAGGTGAAATCTTTTCTCTCAGCCTCTGTTTTTTTCCTTGAACAGTCTGTAATTAAAAAATGCCACCGTAAGCTGGGCGTGGTGGCGCACGCTTGTAATCCCAGCATTCGGGAGGCTGAGTCCGGAGGATCCGGGTTCGCGGCCAGCTTCAGCTACTTAGTGAGGCACTCTGCAACCTAGTGAGACCCGGTTTCAAAATAAAGAATAAAAAATAGGGCTGGAGGTATAGCTTGGAGGTAGAATGCCCCTGAGTTCTATCCCCAGTACTGCAAAAAAAAAAAAAAAAAAAAAAAAAAAATGCCACCGTAAGCTGGGCATGGTGGTGCACGCTTGTAATTCCAGTATTTTGGAGACTGAGACAGGAAGATTGCAGGTTTGTGGCCAGCCTCAGTAACTTAGTGAGACCCTGCTTCAAAATAAAAAATAAAGTAGGCAGACTGTCCCTAGGTTCACTCCTCAGTACACACACACACACACACACACACATACACACACACACACTAGCATCTGTCATTGCAGCATGGCTTCTCAACTTCAGCTCTACTGTTATTTGGAGCTGGCTAATTCTTTATTATGGAAGGCTATCCTTTGCATGGGACAATGTTTAGTAGCATTCTTGGTCTCTATCCTCCAGATGCCAGGAGAACCTCCCCTTCCCTGCTTGCTGTAACAATGAAAAATGTCCCTGAGGAGGCAAAATTTATCCCTGGTTGGGAATCATCACACGACAGCATGCATGCAAGTTGAAATGCATGGTATCTAGGAAATTAGCAGTAAAAATGTTCTGCTTCACTCCATCCTCTGGCTGAACCCTCAGGGAGGATGTAATTTGTGCTCTGATGAAAGCTGCTATTGTGGTTTGCTGACCTGGACATTTAATTAACCAACCTATGACACAGTAGTTAATGATTATCTGCATTTTTGAAACACATCCAGAAACGACCAAGACAAGTCCAACTGTATGAGAAAAGCAAAGGTCATGAATGAAAGATTGCTTGTCAGCTGTGACTGTGATCAGTTAGATTGGCTTCTCCAGCTTACCAATGGGCCCATTTCACTATTCATTATCACCCAGGCCGTGGGGAATAGTGTGTCAAGTTAGAAATGGAGTATTTCTTCCTAGAAAATGAATGATGTTACAAACATATAAACAGCTCTTCTGGGTTAGTAATAAACATACAGACATAGTCGCAAAAGATAAGGGAAAGGGACATTTAAACATTACATTTAATTTGGAATTTTTTTCCATAATGGAAACATTTCATTAGAAAACCAGAGAAATGAGATGAGGGAAAATATGAGGTCATCTTGCTCATTCTTTTCAAGAGCTACACTGTTCTGTATGGATCCCCTACCACCCTGTCCTCCACCCCCAGCCCAGAATCTTATGAACTTTCCCCATTTTAATGAGTTGGGATATTCCTTATGTTTCCACTCTGGAGAAAAACATAACAGATGAGCAAAGAGTATACATTAGTGGCATCATGATATTCAAAAGATTAGTTAGTGCCATTACTACCAAGGAAATAAAACTTCTAGGAGAGTTTACACCAGACATCGCTGTTCTGTGTTTAATCAGGCACTGTACAAATTGTGTCTCAAAAAGTATCACACAATTATACAACTTAATAGATTTAGTGGTGGGATCTTGAGTTTTAGTGGTTGTTTTCTTAAAATTGTTGAGGACTCCGAATTCCACAGAACATTGTGTCAGATATTTATAAATCTCTCATAGTTCCTATGTTTGCCAACCTTAAAAAATGCTTACTTTTTGTTTTTCATGACATCTGGGATTTTCTTTGATGGTAAGTAATAAAAAGTTACTATTAATTTCTTGTGGGCCATGCATTACGTAGGTACTAAACACATAATAGTTATGCAATATTTGTAATCCTACTATATATGTAGGCCTATTTACCCACAGGAAAACTGAAGCTCAGAGAGGTTAAAAACTTTGTCTCAAGTCTCACATTGCTGAATGTCAGGGTCCTGATTCAAACAGTTCAAGTAAATAGCCACAGGATGTGTGATTGTCTCTTACAGTTTGTGTGAAGAAAATGTACTTGTTTGGACTCTTTTGAAAATAGAGCCCATCTGCAATTTTCCCAGAGACTGCATCTATAAAAAAAGAAAAAAGAAAAGAAAAAAATTAAATGATAATGAAATGTTTAGGAGCCTGAGGATCTGACGTGATCAAGGAATGGTCTAGATTGGGCTGAGAATTTTTTTTTCCTGTAAAGAAATAGCCTAAGTGCTTTGTTCAGTGACAAACAATAAATCTGGCCTTTCTTAAGTCAGGGAGGGAAGAGGATTTTAGGGACGAACTCCCTATGGAAAATTCCTAAAATTTAAACGGGGGAGAGGGTTGGGGCTCCATATTTGGTCTCTGTTGTCTATGCTATGGGTAAAGGGGACCCAAGAGAGAGGTCAGCAGAGGCAGCCTCACAAAGAAGCATGAGAAATGCAAGCAAAAAGCAAGGGGTGGGGACTTGGCCATGGCTTAAAAAGCAAAAGCCATAAATGACCCAAACCTAAACTGAAAACTCAAACCCACCCTGACCTGGTGTTGGGAAAGAATTCTACCAGCAATTGAAAATGGAACATACAATGCTGGACTTCAGGCTGTGAGCAGTTCAGTCTGATTAATTAAGGTCAAGGTGATGATGGAAATACCAGCTGGGGAGCATTTTGCCCAAAGATAAATTTGTCCCTCTGTATCTCTGCAAGACAGCAGGGAGGTGTGTGTTTGGAGCTAAATTAATTTGATTTACATCATGCCATGGTAACTTCTGTTCTCGCTGCCTGCTGTCAGATGTCTTAGCTGCCGTTTTCCCTCTCCTCCTTCACCCCCACACATTTCATAACACTGGAGAAAGCACGGATTGGCTCCAGGCAGAATTTAGAAATGGAATGACTCTAATTTGATTATTCTGCATTGAATGCTATTCTCTCTCCCCCCTCCCCCAGCAGCACTCCCCCCATCCACCCATCTTTCTTGAGGAAGAGGAGTTGTAAACTAGAGCTTAAGTATGATTTATTTTTGTATCGTGCTTAATGGCACAAACTTCTTGACAATCAGAACTTGTTTCTTTTAGCAAAACCTGGCAGCTCACCTATGCTCCCCGTGTGTCTGCAATGATACTAACACTAGAAAATGAAGGTACAGCTCGGGAGCCCATTAGGAACTCACTTTTTCTGGCCCTGTGTCTTGCACCTCCGCCAGGCTCCGGAGGCCCGGGTGGAGGGCGCCTCCCGAGGGTCCCCGGCTCGGCCTGCAGCCTAGGACCCCGCCTGGCCCACCGCGCCTCGCCCCTTCCAGCGGCCGGGCGCGCAGGGCTGGACAGGATAAGGTTACGCCAGGGCTTCCCCAGTCGGGAGGAAGGGAGGCGGGTCCGAGCCCGCGCCCCGGCCCGCGGGGGAGTTTCCACTGTTGGCACCTCGAGCTTGCGGGGCCCCATCCCTGCTGGGCCGGGAGCTGCCCGCGGGACCCTGAGCGCCGCCGGGGGCCGGCCCGCCATGGTCCGGGAGAGGCCGCCCGGGAGGGGCTGCGGCGCCCTGCCCCGGTGCCTGCTCGGCGCCGCGCTGCTGCTGGGCCTGCGGCTCTGCGTCGAGCTGCGGCGCGCCGGCTCGGGACCCCCGGCCCGCAGCGCCCCGCGGGCCCCGGACCCCCAGCCGCCCCGGCCGCACCTGCTGCCGGCGCCCGGCCCGGCCCGCCGCGCCAGCAGGAGGCAGGTGACCTACGTGCGCAGCGGGCGCCGGGCGCCCCGGGGGGGCGGAGGGAGCGGGACGCCGGAGCCGAGCTGCTGCGCCCCGCGAGGGCGCCCCCGCTCGAAGGTCAGTTGCAACCCGCGCTGTCACGGGCCTGGGGCCACGATCCGCTCAGCCAGAGCCCCGCAAGCCGCCCCAGGGGCACCTCCGCTCTTCCCTTCTTTCAACCTCCTGCGCTCTCCTAGGCGGCTTCACTGGGCGCATCCTTCCATGCACCGAGGGAACGAATGAGCGGAGTTCATTCCATATTCAGCCAGTTTGCTGAACGTCCCTCGTGCCCCAGGTCCCTATCCAGGCTCTGGACTTTCTGCAGTGAAGGACGAAGCCCTGCTCATTTTAGTGAGGGAAGGCTTGGAGTGATAGGCAGGGAAAGGAAAAGAAAGGAGTCTCCCAATTTCCCTCCTGGGAGGCCTGGACAAAGCTGGATGTGCGTTCAGGGTGTGAGCTTGCCCATCACGGTCACCGCGGCGATGAAGCCCGCCTTGAGTTTCCCTGGACGCCAGCTCCCGGCATTGTTTGGGGTGGCTGGTGCAGGCTGAGACCTTGAGTCTCGGCACCACTTAATGGCAGATAAATTAGATCCGCCAGGACCAAAGCAATGACGTGGGTCTGTCTGACCACACCGGAGAGTGTTGCTCTTCTTGCCTCATTAACTTCGTGCTCCACACCTCATTGAGTAGTCCAGTTTTAACCTCTGCTCGCTAAGCCTCTGGCCTCCTATCTTCCTTTTGGAGCTTGTAATCTACGTGGTACTTAGAAGTGGAGGGATTGAGGACTGCAGGTGTGAGCTTGTCTGGTCCCCTAGCACATCACTCCAGCTTCCGACCCCAAAGCATCCTCTGAAGTGTCTTTTGCTGCCTGGCATTCCGCTGGGCCTGCCCCCTCCCGCCGCATGCCTGCCACCCGCCCGCCTGCCCTCCCTTCTCCTGGGCTCTCCTCAGTTGCCCAGCTCTACCCACTTCTCAATGCCCTCTACTCTTTCTTCCACTGCTTCCCTTCCCCCACTTCCTCCTCAGGCCTTGCCTTCTGTCTTCCCACGCCACTGCGGTTCTCTTCCTGGGTAAAATCAGTACTTTTTTCTATTTCCGAAACCACACATCCTATGTAAAGTCTTAGTACTTCCAGAAGAAAGTGCCCACTTCCGGCTCAGGCCCCTCAGACACTGTCCAGGGTACCGTGCTCTGCATTCAATACTCTTTTGCCAAGAGCTTGCTAGACACTCCATGCTGGGTCAGGTGCTGGGGGCACAAGATGAGTTTAAAGTCAGCAGAGGCATCCAGTAATGGGACTGGTCTTATAGTTGGAATTCAGGCCTGGAAGCTGCAGAAGGAAGTATCAGGAAAAGCCAACTGGGGAGGGGACATTGGAGCAGGGGCTGGATATTTCTTAGGAGTTTGGATTCTTTTGTCTTTCTGTGATATCCTTAAATGTTCTATCTTTGACACCTTTTACCCTACCCTGTACTTTTCAGATTCACTGTCAGCCTCTGTGGTTTCTGCTGTCCCCTGTCCAAGAATTACTCTTAAGTCTTTGTCTCCACTTCAGGCAACACAAGTGATAGCTGGAGCCTGTCCTACAAATGGCAAGGTTTGGAATGCATAGACTCAGCAGGTCTCTAGGGGGCTGCCATTGTGACTCAGGCTGGAGATAGGGGTGGCTTAGACAGGAAGATGGGTGTGGAGGTGCTGAGAAATGCTAGGATACTGGCTGGATTTAGAAGATGCACAGAAGAGCAGTTAGCTTCTGTTTGTTTTTCCTTGGTGGATGGACAGAAAGGAGGAGTTCAGTTTCAGACATTTAAGTTGTTGTTGTTGTTGTTGTGTGTGTGTGTGTGTGTGTGTGTGTGTGTGTGTGTGTGTACAGTGTGTGTGGTATTGGGGATTGGACCCAAAGGTACTCTGTGTTTGAGCTACACCTCCAGCCCTATTTTTTACTTGGAAACAGGGTCTCACTAAGTTGTGGAGGGCCTAGATGAATTGCTGAAGCTGGGCAGTGAGACTGCGATCTTCCTATCTCAGCCTCCCAAGAACTAGAATTATAGGCATGCACCACCACACCCAACTTCAGACATGTTAAGTTTGAAATACCTTTTAGAAAGTTAGATGAAAATGTCAAATAGGCTATTGGATGTATGAATATGGGACTTGGAGGAAATGTCCAGACTAAGTACAAGTGTACAAGTGACACAGAAACCACGAAACTGGACAAGACCAACTAGGCAGTGAGTGTGGCTAACACGGACAAGAGATCCAAGTCTGAGCTATGAGGCTCAGTTTTATTAAAGTTAAACAAGGCAGAAAATAAAAAGGAAATACATTTAGCATAGTACCTGCCATGATACCAACACTCACTACTACTAGCTTTAATTTTCATGAATTAAAGCTCTTTGCAGCCATTCTGTGAATGTAACTTATTATAACCTATTTCTATTCCTCTGACTTATGCTGATTCTTCTACCTGCAAGGCCTCTATCCTCCTTCCCTCCAGCCTCCTGGGCTTTCCATCCTTGAACGTTCAGGTTAAGGTTCATCACCTAGAAACCTTCCCATATTAATCCTACCTCCATGCAGATCTCTCCCCAACTGGGGAAGACAACAGCAGTGCCTTCTGTGATTGTGAGTTGTTCTGTCCATGCTGAGACCTGATAATCCATTTCAAATGGGATGTTTTGCTTCCACAGTTGTTCTTCATGGGGAATATCATGTTTCCCATGGTGACCTCTAGTAAATGCTTATCCCAGAGAAAGAAATGTGTATAATAATAATAACAGTAATAATAAGCCAGGTGTGGTGGCGCACGCTTGTAATCCCAGTACTTGGGAGACTGAGACAGGAGGTTCGCAGGTTTGTAGCCAGCCTCAGCTACTTAGTGAGGTCCTCTGCAACTCAGTGAGACCCTGATTCAAAATAAAGAATAAAAAAATTGGGCTGGGGGTGTAGCTTGGAGGTAGAATGCCCTGTATTCAATCTTCAGTACTGCAATAACGATAATAATAATAATAGTAATATTATATATCATATAATAATAATAGTATTATTATTATTATTATTATTATTATTATTATTATTTTAGCCTGTCATGGGTGACAACAAGTATCTTCGGTTTGCAATATAAAGAAGTGGGCTTATTATTATAAAAATATTAATTTCTTATCCTTCTAAGGAAAAATATACTTGGATTTCCTTCTTTCTAATTATTTACTTGTTTTCAGGATATATATCTAACCTCCTCAAGTTCCTAGTTAGTGATATCTTCAATTTGTTTCATTTTCACAGTCAAATTAAACTGGAAAAACCAGCTATCTAATTTGTGTCTTCCCACTTCTGGGAACCGAGCTCAATATTCTCTATCTCTCTGGGGACAAATCTTTTTCCTTCTGAGCCTCGCATCAAGACGTGGTGTAATATAAGCTGAACACCCCATTAAATAATTGAAATAATGTTTGGAAGTGATTTGTTAAGCTCCTTGGATTTTGTTTTATTTTAACTTTGTTTGTTGAGGGTACTGATCAGCAGCATCATGAGGTTCTTGGTTACTTTGCCCCAGGCACGTACCAGATTGGTAAAGGAGAGCAGGTTCCGTTCTATTTTGAGGACAGCTTGCTGCGTGGATGAAAACCTGCATGAAATAATTGGGTTGTGGAGTGTTTCTTGTCACTGCGCTTCCTTTGCAGGTGTTAGAGGCACAGAAATTCAGCAATTATATTGCCACTTTAATCATAGCTTATGCTACTCTTAAAGAAAACAATCTGTTATAAAAAGGAAGAGTGAAGTGTAACCCTCATATAATTCTTCCCCTCTTCTTTCATCCCCTTCTTTCACCACACCATGTAGGAACTAGCTCTAAATATTAAGTCCTGCACCTCCGGAGTTCTGATCTTTGAGCATTTGGAAATGAGGACATTTCCATAGGTGATGGATAAATACTGCCCCTTTTCATTGTGATTACCCTGGAACCTATACATTCTTGTATTACAGACTCTGTAAGCCTTCCATCAGAGCTCTAATCTCCAGAATTTGCATACTACATATTCATAAAAACATCACTGTGATGTGTTCCCCCCTTCTCTCTATTCCCTATCTCTATGTGTTTCTTTCTGTTTCTCTCCACCCCCCCTTTTTTAAAAAATGAAATAGAGCCGGGCGTGGTGGCGCACGCTTGTAATCCCAGCATTTGGGAGGCTGAGACCAGAGGATCCGGGTTCGAGGCCAGCCTCAGCTACCTAGTGAGGCACTCCGCAACTTAGTGAGACTCGGTTTCAAAATAAAGAATAAAAAATAGGGCTGGGGGTGTAGCTTGGAGGTAGAATGCCCCTGAGTTCAATCCCCAGTACCGCAAAAAAAAAAAAAAAAAAAATGAAATAGAATTAACTGTGATTCCCATGGGTAAACTTCTTTAGGGAGGATTTATACAGGACTAGATATGGTCTACATGATTTATGCTTCTTTGTTCAGCTCTTGGGTGCATGCTCTGTCTCTTACAGTTCGAGGATCCACCTAAATACAGCGGAGTGTAGAATATAGGGCTCGTCTGCGCAGTAGATACTTGCTCAGGGGCCAGACTTCCTGAAGAAATGTCTTCTCTCGTATCAGAGACATGTTACTTGACATTTAATATGTTGGCTAGGAACGTGGCTTCTGAGTCACTGAGCTACAGAACCCAACCATGTGCTGACTTTTTTTTTGTTAGTTACAGATCCTTTGGAACAATGTGTCAGTGGGGGAAAAGCTGTTTCCTCTACTTCTGAAAAAACCATATGGCAAAATTTGGTCTTTCTCACTTCTTGTCATCCTCCTCTTAGCTTTCTAATTCTGTGATTGTCAGCGAGAACAAGGCAAAGTAGCATAGCGTGTCCCCTAACACACCACACTGGGAGGCAGGTTTGGATTTCTTGTGAATGCAGCTCAACAGGAGTTTGCAGTCCCTTGGGTTTTTGTACCCGTACCTACACTCTGTCCTTCAGGGACAGCAGGAATCAGTTCTCTCACGCTGTCCTCAGGAGGCAAAGTGTTTTCATTTTAAACAAAGTCGCTGAGGGTAATTGAATGAGCTCCAGCAATATGTGGGTGTGAAATAGCAATTGCTTAGTTTCATAAAGAGAAGCAGGTTTTTATTACAACATTGATGTTCCTTCGATGGGGAATAGGGCCTCACACTCTCTCCAGACCCTGCAGTTCCTTCCTCAGAGAGCATTCTGTGGCCAAAGGAACTGTTAATGGAGGTGCGATTGTTGTTTTTCAACAACTGGTGGCGATGTTAGGTTTTTGGGTGTAATTTGCCCATTCTGTTTTCTCTAAGGAAAAGAATGTTTTTCTCTTGAATAGAATTGGATTTCTTTTTTAGTCGGTAAAGAGAATCAGGGTCTCACAGTTAAACCTGAGACTTGTCAAGGCTGGTAGGCATTTGAATTTTTCCATCTGTGCAATGATACCTTTGGAGTTCTTGTGTTTATAAGGAGCTTGGCTCTTTGTTCTGTGATTCATGGAAAGTAACAGGAGCCTGCTTTATTTACCATGAGACACACACGAAGGCAGAAATCTACCAAGGTTGATAAGCTTCTTTTAAAAGCAGCACTTAGGTCCTGTAGATATCCCACATCAGTCCTATTAGTGTCCTGTGGGCTTTCTGCTAAAAAGAGGGTGGGAAAATTTGCTGTCCAAGAAGCATTTTTATCCTGCTGAATGGTTGAGAGAAAACTGAATTTTAGAACCCTTACAATCTAGGGCCATATGCAATTTAAACTAATGGCAAGCTGGGCTGTAGTTGAGAGCTCAGGAGGTAAATTTGGCTTATGAATTCTGTTGGAACTACATAGTGTTTTCTGTATTTGAACAAAAATATACTTATTTATTTTTGTGGTGCTGAGGGTTGAATCCAGAGCTTTGTATATGCTGGGCAAGTGCTCTACCACTGAGCTACAACTCCAGCCCCAACTTAAATATCTTAGATAAGGTATCCAGTGGGATCTAGCTTACTGTTCCTTCCCTTTATGTTACCTGTCCAGTCTGATGTCATTTGAAGTTACAACCCTGAGCCAGATGCTCTCAAAGTTAGCAGTTATTTCTCCTAAAAAGTGGCAGGCGAGGTTAGTGCTGCTCAGCTCAATGGCAGCACAGCAGGTAATTACCAGCACAGAGAAACTGAAAGTCCCTTTGCATCCTTGCTATTAAGAAAGATGAGTTACGTTGAGAGTGAAGCTGGGCATTGGGAAATCTAGTCTAGAAGGGAATTTACTTAGTTAATGTAATGTTCTGTTGGTTGTAAATAAGAAAAATGGACTCTGCTGTAGCTTTAATGAAGAAGAAAGAAAAGGAGAAGAAGATTAAAGAATTGGGAAAACTTGGGGCTTTCTCATTTAGTTGGAGGAAGAATTTAGTCACCATCATGAGAGGGGGAGGGGAAGTAGGGCTGCTCTGGAATCCCAGCTTTCTGGGTTCCTTGTCCTCCCTCCAGTGCCAGCAGCCTGGCTCACCTCACTCTACTCCAGGGCCAGGTGTCTGATGTTCACCTTGTGTCTGCCAGCTCTGGCCACTTGCCCTAAACATAGCAAAACGGCCCCTCTCCCTGTCCTGGAAGCCATTCTTGGAGAAAAGGACACTCCTAAGTTACAAAAAGAAGTCAAGTCTTTGGCAATCCCTAACTATTCAGTAGTATTTTTGCACAGTTTGCTCTTAGGCTTTTACTTTTCTCACATTTTATTCTATTATTTCAACTAGCCTGTTTTAGAAAACTTGGACATGAGCACCTAGAAATAGATATAGTGGTTTTGTTTTTTAAGTAATTTCAAACCAAGTATGGTGGTGCATGCTTGTAATCCTAGTACTTGGGAGGCTGAGACAGGAGGATCACAGGTTCACAGCCAGCCTCAGCTACTTAGTGGGGCCCTCCACAACTTAGTGAGACCCTGTTTCAAAATAAAGAATAAAAATAGGGCTAGGGATATAGCTCAGAGGTAGAATGCCCCTGGGTTCAATCCCTAGTACCATAAAAAAAATTTAGGCCCTAGCATTTATGTATGTGTGAATTTATATATACATGTATGTATATATATGTATATATATATATCTTTATTGCTTAAATACTTCTCTATTAAGATATGTTCTTACAGAAAACCTTATTTCCAAGTAATATTTGGCAATAAGTTGGCACCTTGTATATACAGTGGGCATATGCCTACAAGATCTATGTATATATAGTTTTTCATTCAGTGGGCATGTGCCTATAACATCTATGTATATGTAATATTATTTAAAGTAAAAAGTTACTTGTAAAGACTTTTAATAGAGAAAGTAAATATTTGTATTCAGTCCATCATCCCAATTAGGGTTCTCAAACCAAAATTAGAGTCTTATGTTCTTTAATTTGTTTTCTCCTATAAGTGTGGAATTACTTTTAAGAAAAAAATTGAAATAATTCTTCAGACATCTGCATACTTACAGCTCCCTTTCCACTAGCTAGTTTGGTATTCTTTAATGTATGTTACTTCTGTATCAGTTAGGACTTTCCAGGTTGTAAGTGACACACCCGACTGGAACTAATAAAACCAGAGATTAATTGGGAAAGTATTGGAAAGAAAAAGAAGACCTGGAGAAACCAACTGGGCTCTGGGAACCCAATTATAAACTAAAATGAGTCTCCAAGACCTCAGTTACCCGTATTTCCCATTGCCACAGAGGTAGTATCACTTTTATTTTTGGTAACACCTTTGAATATTCTTCCTGTGTTTGAGCAATTATCTTCCTTTCCAAGAAAGTTTGATTCACCCCCCTTCCCTGCACACATACTTTTTCTTGCCCCTAAAGTGCACTCATGGGATCCAGCCATTACCATTCAGATACACCTTGCACCTTACAGATGCAAAGAAGCAGGCGGCAGGCACGAGGACAGAAGAGTGGCTGAGTGGCATGGGTTTCATAGGTGGTAAAACGAGCTGTATGTGGGGTCTGTGTCCAGTGATGAGCCAGTTCCATCTACACCTACATGCCTGGAGGTGGTTCCTGCCCTTGAGATTCTGTAAACTAATAAATCTTTAACCAATTCCTTTTCTGCTTAACTAGTCAGAGTGGTTTCTATTGTTTACAACTAAGAACTTTGACAGACCAGTAAATTAGAACTGGCAATTTGGAAGGTTACAACTGTACCTTTCCCTTTTCAATTTTAAATAGTTCTGTTTAATTCAGATTTTGCAACATGCTGATTGCAGTCTGTGTGAACTATGCTGAGGGACCTTCCCCTGACATGATAACATTTAGCTTTAGATACTAAGTCACACAAATCTGCTAACTTACCTCTGGAGTCACCAAGCCTTTTTTCATGGTATCATTTGCCTGGGGTCTCTGGCAGGCAGGGGCTAGTTTATGCTGCAGTCACAAACAATGCTCGAATCTCATGTGTCCTATGAATGTAGGTTTATTTCTTGCTGATGTTGTATCCATTGTGGGTTGGATGGGGTTGGAGTGTATTGCTCTGTCCTGTCATTGGTCTCTTTCTGGGCCCCAGGCTGGCCGCACAGCCATCATCCGTATCGTTGCTGGTTACCTTGGCAGAAGGGTTCTGGAGAGTCTTACATGGCGTTACTAAAAGTCCCAGCTGGGAAGTGACACACACCACACCTGCTCTAGATCCAATGGCCGGAGCCAGCTGCTTGGTCCCACCCAAGGCCAGAGATGCCATCCTGCAAAGTGTCAGAAGTCAGAGCGGGACATGTTTTGGTGAGAAGCACTTACAGCCTCCATGGGATGGGGACCCTTCCTTCCATCATCTGTATTTAAACAGGCATTGTCCAGGACAAGTTTCACATTTGTGTTTTGATGCCTCGCTGAATCTGCACATTTGACAGTGTTGGATGAAGGATGGTTGGTTCTTTTCAGGGGCTGAGATCTAAAATGAAGCAAGCATCTGAATTTAGCAGCACACTAAAATAAAACCGGACTTGATTTACATCTTACGAACAGTGCTGTGGCGCATCCCTGAGTTTGTTAAATACAATGATTCTTGTTGACATTGTTTATGTTAGATTCTTTGCACAGGGCTATGATGGGAGAATGGCCTGCCAGTCTTTTTTTTTTTCCTAGGGAGGGGGAGGGGGGAAGTAAGTTCTTTGAATAAATAAAGCCATGAGTATAAATAAGCCGAAGTCCTCTGATGAGAGGAGTCAGGCTCCGTGTCTAAATCCATCTTCAAGGCGATCACTTACTCATTTTTACTTGGAGTCTGTTGAAAGACTTCCAAATGTATTTTCAGAATCTAAGCACAAATCAGAGGCAATACTTGTGTTGAATAGCATTTACTCATATGCACAATATAACAGCAAGCAATTTTAGTTTGTATTTCATCTACTTTGAGTAGAGCACAACAAATCACTTAAAAATCCTAATTAGCAAAATACATGCTCATTGAGCTCAGAGTGATTAGGCTGGAGAAGGCAGCTTCTGTCAGCAATTTTGGAAGTAGAATACAGAAGTCAGCAAAGGTAATACCTGGGATTCTGGGACACCTGTTTACATGATTTACAAATGTCAAGAAAACAAATATTTCAGTATTTTGCAGCCTTACCACCTCACCTGTAAAATGAGCTCCTGTTTTTCTTCTCTTTCTTTTCCATTTCTTTCTTCCCTCTCTTCCTTCTGCTACTGGGATTGAACCCAGGGTCTTATATATGCTAGGCAAGTGCTCTACCACTAAGCCACCCCTCCAGCTCTAGTTTCCTGCTTAAAGTAGAAGTTTAATTCTAATGAGGACAAGTGGCATGCCTTCTCTGAACTTTAGTTTCTTTCTCTGTAAAAGAATTAGTAGTACATAAACTCTCAGGGTTGCCGTGAAGATTAATTTGAGTTCAGGGAGGTGAAAGCGCCCAGCAGGTGTCCTGGCACTTGGAAATAGTTCAGTAAATGAAGACCTGAAGACTGTCTATGTTGGACTTTGTGTCGCCAGTTGGGACACTTGTCTGTAAGTGTCAGAAACTTATAGACATGTGTTTCTGTGTTGTATAAAAGCCCAATATTAATTGTAATTTTTAATATTTCTATTGTTATTCTTGAAACTTAAAGTACATATAATATGCTCAGGGATCAGAGGATCTGGTATATATATATATAAATAAAGACAAGCAGCAGCTAGCACATTTTTTGCTAGTGTTTATAGTATACATCATTTATTCCCCACATAACTCATTCATTATGAAGTTGTTAAAACTTACCTTCAGTTTATAATTTTTCCCTTAAAACTAATTAAAAGCATTTTTTTCAAACTACTATTAAATAATTTTGTATTGGGTTGACTGTATAAATGTGATTCCAAGCTCTTCAAATATAATTTATCCTTAAAAGAATGCTTACAAATCTCCTATTAACTGAGTCACCCACTGCTATTCTGTTACTTCTTTAGTTCAAGGGAGGTTAGTTTGAGTAATCATAGATTAAAGAGCTAATTAGTAAATTGTTTTTCTGGTCCTGTCTTCCACATTTTAGTCAATTTAAAATGAATATTATTGTGTTTGGTACTTTATACACCTTTTAAAATAAGCTCAATTTAATCAAATAATAAACAAAATGTATGTTTTAACATGGTAATATGGGGAATATAATTCCTTCAAGAATCTTTTTTTTTGTGTGTGTGTGGTACTGGGGATTGAACTCAGGAGCATTCTACCTCTGAACTATACCCCCAGCCCTATTTTTTATTCTTTATTTTGAAACCAAGTCTCACTAAGTTGTAGAGTGCCTCACTAAGTAGCTGAGGCTGGCCTCGAACCCGGATCCTCCTCTCAGCCTCCCGAATGCTGGGATTACAAGCGTGCACCACCACACCCAACCTTCAAGAATCTTATAATTAAAGTGGAGAGGGAGGAGACCGTTGTACTAGGGAATTGCTTATATTCTTTCATTTAATTCTCAGAATGAACCCATGAGGGAGGAATTGTTCTCTTTTTGCAGACAAGGAAGTCAAGGCTCAGGGCCATTAATAAATTTGATTAAAATATGGCTAAGGATGAAATGAAGGTTTAAACTCATAATTCATGCCTTTTTCCATTTGCCTGCTCAGACGAGAAACTGACAGTCATTCTCAAATAAAGCAGATTATTTACCAGATAAAAATGAAAATCTTGCAAACAAAAGACACCACAAACTTAAAAGACAGGTTACAGTGAGGGGGAGGATATTTGCAATGTATATCACTAATAAAGTATTAATAGCCCCCATTTAAAAACCAACTAAAGGAAAAAGACATATAAATGAATAGAAAAACAAACAAGGAGTCAATAGGAAATAACAGAAGAGGAAAACTATAAGGCAAAAAAAAAATGATCAACTCTATTAATAAACAGGAGAAGTAACCAAAACACAATGAGATTCTATTTCACCTCTGTCCTATGGAAAAAACAAGGATTGACAACCATGTGGATAAAAAGGAACTTCTTATTACATTGCTTTATCCAAAGGAGCTCCCTGCCCCCACTCTTTGGTATATTCTTTTATTTTCTCCATAGCACCATCACTCTCTGACCATTTTTTCTTTATTTAATTCTTGTTTGTAATCTCCCATTTCCATCTCCCATGCAAGTAGGGAGCTCACCTGTCTTGCTCACCACTATATCCCAGGTGACTGTGATCTCACTGGAAAATAGTAGGTGCTCAGTAAATACTGGCTGAAAGAACCTTTATTTCTATCACTAGAGTACCAGATCAATGGGCTTGAGGAAAATTTGAATTTTTCAAGTACTACACTTAAATTCCTTCAAGGTCTCTAATTTCCAAAGAAGAGTATTACACGAGTCTCTTGGTACAGAGAACCCAGTATTCACTTTGCTTCAGACAATGGTTACCATAAAAGAGAGGTTGGGAACCATGTCCAGCCAGCCTAAACCTGTTTTTGTATGGCCTGTGAGCTAAGAATGATTTTTACAGCTGAACCCTTGCAATCAGTTTGATGTTAGAAACACAAACTTTGGCCAGGCCTGGGAGCACATGCCTGTAATCCTAGTACTTCGAAGGCTAAGACAGGAGCATCACATGTTTAAGACCAGCCTCAGCAACTTAGTGAGACCCTCTTTCAAAGTAAAAAATAAAATAGGGCTCGGGGTGTAGCTCAAAGGTAGAATGCTCCTGGGTTCTATCCCTAGTACCAAAACAGAAGGAAGGAGAGAAGAAAAGAAGGAAGGAAGGAAGGGAGGGAGGGAGGGAGGGAGGAAGGAAGGAAGGAAGGAAGGAAGGAAGGAAGGAAAGAAGGAAACTGAACCCCAATGAAATAAAATGCTAACATCAAAAATTCCATTCTTCTCAATATTAGATTTTTACTCACAAAAATTATATGGAATCATTATTATGTTCTGAATTTTATCACCAAAGGTATTGTGGAAATGTGTCTTCTCTTTTGTTCTTTAAGTACCTACCTAGTTTCCTTGATCTTGCCTCCTGACTCACAAAGTTTAAAGTGTTTACTATCTGGCTCTTTCTAGAAAATGTTTGCCGCTCGCTGCTATAGAAGTGATCTCAGGCCCACCTAACTGTAACTGTTTCAGGTGGAGATGAAAAAACTTTAGTGGATCCACTCAAGTCCAGGGGACTCTTGTGTTTTCCTATCAGCAGCATGAGAAGAATGGTCCTAGACTTCCATCGGGCACTGAGAGAATGCCTCGGCGCTCCCTGCTCCTTGGTGGTCATGCCGCCACCATCTGGAAGGTCATTACTATGTGGCGGTTGCATGCAGTGAACATGAAAGCCACTTTCAACCTCGGTTTTGCCTTCTGTGACCTGCTACCTGCCTTTTCCAATACACAGGGTTGCTGGGCAGATTCTATTGTGAAAGTCAGAGGATCCTATCTCTACCAACTGCTGGACTCACCCCTTCCCTTAATATTTAACATTAAAATGACTTGAGCTGTATACTAGAAGATGTTCCTACCTTCCCTTCCTTCAGTATTCCTACATTTCTGGGGCTGACAGTTCCCAGTCACTTGCCTCTGGACCCCTGGTGGGAGCTCAGTGCTTCCCCTCTGGCCTGCACTGCCCATTTCTTTAATCCTTCAGAGTGACACCAACACAGGCCTTACCAAAAGTCAAGAAGGTCTCAGGGAAATGGAAGGAGGTATTAGTGAGGTTCAAAACAAATACCAACCTAACATTGATTCCTTTGGGTTTCTTGGCTCTGGGGTTTCTTATGGCTGTCTTCCATTGTTCCTGTCTTCTCCTATGCACACATCAATCCCTTTCTTCCATTGTCAAGCCTTCAACCCCCCACTTCCCACCCTATTCTCTTGAGCTTCCAGCAAACAAATCTCAAATATATATCTTCTCCCTATCCCTCCTTCCCCCACCTTTGGCTTGGCCAAGTTCGCTTCCTCTGTCTTCCCTTCTCCCTCCAAGTCTGGCCTACGGATGAGTTATGCTACTCCAGTAGAAGGCAGAATTGGCTGCCAATCAGAGTGTGTTTTCAATAATCATGCCTCATCCATCCTCCCTACTATTAGGCAATTGACTATGCCTCAAACATAGCAAGCATTCATTATGTTTGGATCATTACTATTAAAAAGATTGTGCTGGGTGTAGTGGCATACACCTGTAGCCCCAGTACTTGAGAGGCTGAGATGGGAGGATTGCAGGGTCAAGACCAACCCTAGCAATATAGCAAGACTCTCAGGAATCTAGCAAGACCCTATTTTCAAACAAATATAATAATAATAATAATAATAATAATAATAATAATAATAATAATAATAATATGAAGAAAGGGTTGAGGGTGTAGGTTGGAGGTAGAATGCCTTTGGGTTCAATCCCCAAGAGTACACACACACAAAAAGACTGTGCTAGTTCGCTTGCCCCAGCTATGGCCACTGCTGTGCTATGGTGTGGGCAAAAGATAGTATTAGTGGTAGTTTGGGAAGGGAACATTATATATATATATATTCTTTATTTCCTTTTTTTGACTTTTAGGGTTCCTGGTGAACTATATTCCTTCAGTCTGCTGTGGAAATGGTCTCACACAGCAAGTATTGAAATGACCCAGCAATTGCCTCCTCTAGATGCATACCCAGGAGAATTAAAGGCATATGTTTACGCAAAATTTGTACATGAAAGCTTATAGCAACATTATTTACAATTCCCAGAAATTGGAAGCCGCTCAAGCGTCCATGAGCTGACGAATGGACACACAAAATGTGATTCAGCCATGTAATGGAATCATATTCAGCCATAAAAAGGAATGAAGTTCTGAGACACACTAAAATGTGGAGGAGCCTTGAAAACATTATGCTAAGTGAAAGAAAATAGTCACAAAGGCCACATGTTGAACTAATTCCATTTTAACAAAATGTCCAAAATAAGCAAATCTGTAGAGACAGAAAGTGGATTAGTGGTTGCCAGAGGCTAGGAGCAGAGAAGAATAGGGAGTGGCCGCTCCTGGGAACAGTTGCTTTTTTAGGTGATGAAATATTCTGGAATTAGATAGCGGTGATTGTTGTGTAACCTGTGTATATACTAAAAGCCACTGAAATGTACACTTCAAAATGGTAAACTGTGATATGTGAATTTTAAACATTCCCAGGAACCCATGAAATGAGTGACAGATGTGGAGCTCCCTGCTTTGCTCTGCTCAGCAAAATGAATGAATATGAGAGGGTTCTGAGTCTCCAGCCTGGTGGACACAGGCACATTCAGCAGCAATGTGGAACCCATGTGTTTGCTTGTCTAGGAAGCACCTGGCGTGGCCTCTCAGGAGTGGCCAGCTGGCTCCTAGTGAGCTGCATGGTGCTCACTCTCCCAACAGCTCCCAGGCTTGGCAGGCACATTGTGGAATCATGCACACAGAGCCCTGCAGCAGGAACCCAAGAGCTTGCTGTTTGCAGATGAGGGAGGACCTCAAGCTGCCATTGCTGTGAATGTGCTGGCCTCCTACTACACCAGCTTTTTGCACAAAGCACTGATCCGGGACACTAGGAGGCTTGTCCAAAGATGCAGCCAAGCACCTATCAGTCCACTGCATCTCTTAAATCAGTGGGTTCTTATTGTGCTTAGGATTTCAGGTACTTGGCTCTTCTTTCTCATTTTCATTCTCACCCAAATGACTGTAGTCACCTTATTTGCAATGACTTGTGCAGAAAGAATTCTATACTCCCAGGGGCATTTATATTAAAGGGAACAACAGTTGTATCAGTACTCTAGTTTTAGACAGCTCTTCCTAGTTTACAAAGGCTTGCTCTGTTGGTATTCCAAGTGGTTCTTATAATAGCCTTAGGAGCAAGATGGACATTGTTTCCCTTCCATCAATAGGGAATCTGGTTACATTATTGGTTGAAAATAAACTGAGCATGATGGCACACATCTGTAATCCCAGTACTTGGGAGACTGAGACAGGAGCATCACAGGTTTGAGGTCAGCCTCAGCAACTTAGTGAGATCCTGTTTCAAAAATAAAAAAATTGGGCTGGGGATGAGCTTGGAGGTAGAATGCCCCTGGGTTCAATCCCTAGTGTGACACACACACACACACACACACACACACACACACACACACACACACATTATAGCCCAGGTCAATGCTATTCCTACTTTATACTATAACTACTCTATGCCAAAACCTAGATCTCAGAAAAATATGTTGGTTTCTATGGATTTATGTTTGATATTAAGGATCCTTAGATATTTTCCAAATCAACTAATATATTTTAGAGCTTAGTTTTAGCTATTTTTGTCAAGTTGGAATTTCAAGTATGCCTTACATTGCTTAAAAACAAATTTGAACTGATTATATAATTGTGATAGGGAATGTTCTTTTGAATAGTGAATATTCATTTTGCACAGAAATAGTAAAATACAACTTATTTAACTAATATGCACTTAGAGGAGCCTCAATCAGGAGGAGAGAACTACATCAGTTATGAAACTGAAATGCTTGAATTTATTCGGGTACCCTGGATACGGAGAGTTGTTTTGGAAAATCTGAATGCCTGGGCCTTATGCCTGGACAAGGAATGTTCTTATTTATAAAAACCAAACCACCAGCACAGATTGGAGCCTGTTTAACACATACAGCATCAAATCCTTTCTTATTGTGGTGATGTGTTGAGACAAGAAACAGGAAAAAGTCCTATAGATATGTATAATTTGTTATTTTAAAAATATAGGTTAAGCTGTGGTGCTGAGAATTGAAATAAAGACATGCATATTTGGTTAAGTCATTAACTTAATAGGAAAACCAGAAAGTGCCCTTAAGGGTTGTTTTAAGTGTTTTAATAATAAAAGCATACAGGAATAGGAGAAATGGGGTAAAGGAAGTTGGAAATTCAATTTTCTATGTCTTTTGGACAAGCAATTCTTAGGTTATAGTTATTTTGAAACCATAATTTTTTCAATTTAAAAATAGAAGTGAAGAAATAGGAACAGATTGGAGTGTGGAGGGGGAAAAAAAGGCAGAGAGAGAGAAAGAGAAAGAAATACAACAGAGGGGGTTCAGGGACCACTTATGTTCAGCTCTTCTCAGATTTCCTTAGGACTGTGCAGATAACCAGGCAGTTGAGACTTGAACTGAGTCCACAACAATGGTTCTTTACATTTTGTGAGTTACAAAAATTTGATTAAAACAATTTGATGGAAGTTATGGAAACCATTGCAGAATACTGAACGTCTGTACACACACACTTGTTGGCAGTTGATTTCAGGGGCTCACGGCCCTCATGGAGCCCTAAACTTTTCATGTAGAGTGAATCAGAATCACTAATAGGGGTTTTCAGAATAGAGATACTTCACCTGACCCAGGCTGCCTGTGAAGGACCACTCTCTCAGGGAGGCAAGTGCCCAGTCACAAAATGGATAATTATGGTTGGGACGGCCAATTTCTAAACTGGGGGTAGATGGTTGAATAATGAGTGTTCGCCTTTCACTGAGAGCTGCCCAAGGATGATGGACTTTTCTCTACTGGAATCACCTCACTGTGGGCTAGGCTGAGCTAAGCCCCAGGAAGGTGGAGCCCGGTGTCGGTGTCGTGGACAGCAGTCTGAGAGTAGGAACCCTCAGCCCCAGGCCTGGACCAGCTCCCTTTTCCTGGTGTTGCCATGTGCATCCTACAGATGACCAGGTCTGCTTGCCTTGGCCTTCTTAAACTACACTTGGAATAAGAGCCATGCTTTCTTTTTAGAATAGTAGCCCATGACTCCTACCTGCTATTGATTTTTGTGTTATTTCATTTATAAACAAGTACTTGCTCTGTGCTGTAAAACTGGTCAATGCTAAACAAATTTTTGAAGGTGGAAAAATTCATAGCTTCTTGAGAAAACAAATACAAAAGGACTTATAGATATCTCTTCCATCTTGTCTACATCCTGACTTATGTTTATGTTCTTCCACCTGCACAAGGAGATTAGCCTAGCATCATTTAAAATGGATCAATAACATAGCACTTTCTCTGACTATGCACTTGTGTACTCTCTACAACTGTTTAATGAACGAGTCGAGTAGAAGCCTCATACCAAAGTCACCCATGTGCAGTAATTGGGTCGGTTATATAAAAGGTGGTTAGCACAGTAAATCACAAAAACGTGTGCATGCACAATCAAATTTAACTGAAAACATACGCATGTATGTTCATTTATTAATTGTGTGTGTGTGTGTGCACGTATGCCCTGACTGGAGTTCTGGTCTTTCTTAGAAAAACCCATTTAAATAAACTGTATCAGCTACCCTTTCCAGTTTTGGTTTCTTCAAAATGGAGCCAGAGCTTGACACCTCTGAAGCAATCTGAGTGCAGAACATTTTGAGATTTTAGTTATTCTCTTTTATTGTTACTTTACTCATGCCAACTGCCGCAGTATTTTAAAATAGCACCTAGCTTTTATTGACCTGGTTTTTATAGAAATGAGAACCAGTTTTCTTCTGTGCACACACTTCATGGATTTACCTAATTTTCAGTTAAATTATGTCATTTTGATAACTTTTACAATTGATATGAACTTATTTGGGAACAAACCAAATGACTCCTGGTGACTCATTAGCACAGGGAAAGAAATTCTTAGTGTCAATTAGTCTAAATTGGTTTGGTAGAGACAGGTTATGCATGTTCTACTGTAATGTATATTGAAGAAAATAAAAATTGTGCACTATGTTGGTGCTACTTTATTTTGCCTGTAAAATAAATTCCTACAGACTGTACTTAATGAACTGCAGGAGAATCTGCACAACATTGTTTCATAGGATGAATGATAAGAACTAGACCAGAGCAGTTATGACCAGAAGGTTATCTCCATGATGCTTCATGAACCAACACTCCTCTCCCCTTCCACCTCCTGCCACCACACACCCACCCACCACAACAAGCATCATTTATTTAACCTTTGCCTGAATAGCTACTTTGTGTGTGTGTGTGTGTGTGTGTGTGTGTGTGTGTGTGTGTGTATGTGTGTGTGTGTGTGTTGCTGGGGATTGAACCCAGGGGCATTATACCTCTGAGCTACACTCCCAGCCCTATTTTTTAATTATTTTTATATTAAAACAGGGTCTCACTAAGTTGCAGAAGGCCTCAAGTTGCTGAGGCTGGCCACGAACCTGAGATCCTCCTGTCTCAACCTCCGAAGTACTGGGATTACAGGTGTGCACCACCGTGCCTGACTCTTTTTATTCATTTAACAGATGAAATTTATAGTAACTAATATTTATAGTTTCAAGGTCATATGTTAATTGTCTTTGGAATTATGAAAATGAACTGAATATTATAGAAAAGCTTCATGCTCCTTTTAGAGAGATTTGGGCAAACCTTACTTTATGGTTTCAAGGTGTAGAATGTGTACAGATTTAGCTTAACATTTATAATAACTGGCATGTAAATATTTAACTTTTTAAAGTCTATCAAAACAAATGCTAATTTTTAATGAGGTGTTTTAATTTTTCAGAAAAGTTTTCTTGCAGTTTCTGCTAAACTGCATGTCATCTTTAATTTTTGTTTTAATTTGAACAAAGCTAAGTCAAAGACATCGTGTTAGTCAGCCTTTTGTCTCTATGACAAAACACCAGAGAAAAACAACCTGAAGGAAGATTTCCTTGGGCTCACTGTTTCCGAGGTTTCCATCCATGGTTGACTGGCTCCATGGTTTCCAGGCCTGTGGAGAGGCTGAACATCATGCATCCTGGCAGAAGGCTGTGGTAGAGTAAAGCTCACTTCATGGTGGTCAGCAGGGTAGCAGAGACTGTCAGAGAGAGCAGAAGAGGCTGGGGACAAGATGAACCTTTCCAGGGCACACACCCAGTGACCTGCTACCTCCAATGAGGTCTCACATCTGGTAGTTTCCACCACCTCCCAAAAATGCCATCAAATTGCTAACTCATCAGTGAGTGAATTCATTGATGAGACCAGAGCCCTCAGGATCCAATCATTTCCCAAAGCCCCACTCCTGAACATTGCCGTGCTAGGGACCAAGCCTTTAACACACATGCCTTTGGGGGATGTTCCAGATCCAAAGCATAACAGGATTTATAATAATTTATTTCTTCCTTAATAAGGAATATTTATATTTAGCTAGATTAAGGTATTACTCTAAAGTTCACTTAGTTAATTTCCCTACTTTCCCCCACAGGAATAGAAAATTGTCCTCAGCCCCAAGAGGTTATCATGTTCTTTCTCCCATGGCATTTAAAGCAATATAAAAATGTCCCTTGGACCCAGTTCTGTGGGGGATTGTAAAAGAAGCAAAACATGTGGTGTCTTCATAAGGCTTCTAGTCTGTTTAGAGCCACACACTTGAATCAGACTCTACCAAACATTTGATTACGTATAAAGTGAGAAGTAAAATCAATAATTGCCAAAGCACCTACTTTGCATAGAGTATTTTGCTCCTAATGGGTGTTGTAGGACGTTTGAGGGCAGAATGTGGCACTAAAATTGGACCCTGAAGAATAAGTGGAATTTGAACTAACTAGTGAATAGACAAGAGAATTCTGGGTAGGAAGAAAAAAGCCTAGCACATTATGTTAGAGGCCAGATGCACTTAGAAAACAGACCAGATTTGTTTATAACTAGGATTTCCTTATGATCTTTATCTGAGCACTTCCTAGCTTCTCAGAATCTTATCTTGACACTGAATTATCTTTTGTTACATTTATTTTCTTTCCCTAAGACTCTCCATAAGACAATGGTCTGTTTTAGCTTCCTATTTAATTTCTGCTGGTGTGACACTGGGCAAATGCTGTGAGGATGCAGTCATAATAATGATAACCATCTTTTACTGAGTGCCTTTTAGGTGTTTGTATCATCAGTATAGACTAGGTTATGTTATAATAACAGCCATCCACTTGGATATTTGGATTTCAGGTGGATTAAATGAATTTTGGCATATTACAATAAACTTTTCTTTCTCGTTCATGCTACATGTCCAGTGTGGGTGGTGAAAATCAAGGTCTCAGTTTATTGCTGACCCCTGCTGCTAGTTACATAAACTACTGGCTTGCATCAGAAAGCCCTGAATCCTTTCCCCTGACATAGTCCAATCCTTTGTTGTAACTCCCTGAGAATTCATCATCCATGACATTTTTAGAGCCATTGGTGAATTTCTTAATATGTTCCACATCTCATTGATAAGGAATTTCATAAATTTGTCACCCATTGCATCAGTGAGTCTGTTAATAGAAGAAAGCCATTGTGGGCTTACCTGGGAGTCTCTTCTGAAGTTGCTATTGGCGCATCATATCCATTTGAACCACATGTGACTTTTGTATGTCATTTCCCTTCTCTGAACTTCATTTTCTTGTGTTATAATAGGAAGGGGTTAGTTTAGAGATCTCTCTCTCTCTCTCTCTCTCTCTCTCTCTCTCTCTCTCTCTCTCTCTCTCTTTTTCCTGAGAATTGAACTCAGGAATATTCTACCTCTGAGCTACACCTCCAGCTCTATTTTGTTTATTATTTTGAAATGAAGTCTTGCTCAGTTGCCGAGAAGGCTGTCCTTGAACCTCCTGTCCTCCTGTCTCAGCCTCCCAACAACTGGGATTACAGGCATGTGCCATCTCTTAAAATCTCTCTTTCAATGCAGTGATTATCCACAAGTATGACACAAGTAAAAATTAAACCTAGAAATAGTTTGCATCTTCTGGATTCTGTAACTTTTTTATAGTTTTTTTTTTTTTTAAGTTCTCCCTTGTGGGAGGAAGTTGGTTTGTTTTTCTTTAATGCAAGGAATATTAATCCTTTCTCATACCATTAAGAAATGTGTTCAGAGTTCCATCAGCTGAGCTCTGCTATATTTATTTGCACAATTTTTCCCCTTTACGCTTGTTATTTTCAGTCTGTAATGGGGAAGGGCGACTTGGCCAAGGTCAGCTGCCACTCTGGCAACTTCACTTCCAACCTTGGAGAGCCTCACTCCCACTCAGCAAAGAACCCAGAGTGAACACAGCAGCAAACCCAATAACAATTGACCTCTCCAAGGTCTGCTTCCTTCAGCAATCCTTCATGGTCCTAGAAGGGGCCACTTAGTGATAGAGATGGTGGATTTTTCCTTCCATTTAGGTTCAAGGCTGAAGTGCTTTTGGTTGCAGAGGAGTCCATCAGGCTCTGTCTGCCTGCTTTATACAGCTGGCAGCTTCCCGCAGATGAAAAAGAAACATTTATTGGACTTCTTCTAACTTGTGGAGCACTATAACTTACAGTGCATTCAGACAGAAAAAAAAAGTTCTATAAATATAGAATCATGCAAGGAATGTCCCAGAACCAGAGTCTTATCTCTAATTGTCAGGCGGGATTTATTGAGGCGACCAAATACTGTATCGCTGTCTAAGGCCCAGAGAGTGACAGTATGAGCAATATGAAAATGAAAAAAGAGTTAATTAATATGGATGGATGCTTAAGACTGAGAAATACAGACACACGTGCATGCACAGTCATGTGCAGCCAGCGGCGGGCCCAGTGGGATGGGCAGCCAGCGGCGGGCCCAGTGGGATGTAGGGCACTGTTGCCACAGTGTTTCGAGGGCTGTGTGCCGCCTCTGGGACGCCTTCTTTATACTTTCATCTCTCTTCCCCTACACTTGGTGACTAGGGATGAGGCATTCTTTTTGGTGATAAAAATTACTTCTTGTTTAGAGTCGAGATCTGGAATACCTTGCTTGGTTTGAGGACTGATGTAGGCTCAGAGCCCCCAAAGGTCCAGTCTGGGTCCCAGGTGAACTTGTGAGGAGGGTGAAAATTATTGTGCAGGTACTGTGGAGCAACCTCACTTCCCTCTCTCTTCCTCATGCTCCTTTTTCTCTATTCCCTTTCCCACTCCTCTCCCTCCTTCCCAGTGGCTTTTCTGTCCCTCTCCACCCTCGGCCAACTCCAGTTTTCCTTGGGCTGTGGCAGCTACTTGGGATTCCAGGCAACCTTGAAATGGGCTTATAGGGGTGCTGCAGACCTTCCATCCCAAGAGCCAGATATTTCAGGAACCAGTGACTGTTTGGGGTGGGGGGGCATGTTAGATGACCAGAGTTTTCTAACCCAGGTAAATCCATGAACATAGCAGATAAGTCCATGAGCATAGCAGACTGATGCTGATTCAGATGATGTTAAGCTCCTAGGGTTCTGGGTCCCAGAAAGGCTAGGCATCCTATATTTTGAAGCATGCAATAGGGAGAGGAATGTGTGTGCATACATGCACACCCATGCACACGCACACATACAGAAAGAGACAGAGACAAAGAGAGACAGAAACAGAGTAAGAGAGAAAATCCTTAAAAATGTGGTTAATGCTTTTCTAAATTTCTATTTGATTTCCTAGGCAAACATTCTTATGTAAGCCTACTTTCATAAAGTTCATGAAACTCTCCTCTTCCTTCCTGACTGATGAGCCACCTCAGTGAAATCCCTAATTTCACTTTTGAATCTCTACTATGTATGCAGACACTGTGTCAGTATCTACATCATGAAAACTAATGAAAACCTCTGGCTCTTACTAGATCTACTCTAGGCATTTGGCTTCTGTTTTTGCTGCCTATGATAAACACCAAAATTACACGATGTTTTATTCTCTTAGCCATCCCCTGGGGGGGGGGTTCAGTCTTACCCAGATTTGGACCATTTTGACACATGCACAGAAAATGTGGTGAATTTAAAGATGTCCGCTTAAGAACAAAAACATTGCTCTAATTCCCTCGCCCTCTCTTTCCAACTTACCAGGATAACTTAGAGAATAAATCTAGAGGTGAGTGTTTATTTCTCCTTGTTCTTTCCCTTCCTAAAAGTTATCAGGGCCTGCTTGAATTATGGTGCATTTTTTCTTGTCAGAGTTGATTTGATTTCTGGCTCCCTCGCCTCCCAGCCTACACTCTGTGTAATGATGCAGGGGTGGCAGATTGATGGGGAAAGGATTCAAGATGCTGCTCTGGATGTGGATTCCAGCAGGCGAGCTGTCTGCTGCCAGAGACATTTAGCAGATGGACTCGGAGGTGGGGCCTGGGGGAAAAGGCGCCAGGGATGGGTTGGCTCTGCTCTTTCTCACCTGGCCATTTTGACCCTGGCCCACCTGACCCTGGCCCTGTTTGTTTCAACACTAATGAAGACCAGTTTTGTTGTTGCTTTGGTTCTCAGGGTATGAATGTGGAACTCTTTGCGTGTTTCTCTTAGGGAAGTGCTGAGCTTCTTAAATCTTTAGTTTTATGTATTTTGTCAGACTTGGGGGTCTTCTAGCCATTCTTTTTTCTCTTTTTTTTTTCATTCCTTATGGTACTGGGGATTGAACCCAGGAGTCTTCTGCCTCTGAGCTCCACCCCCAGCCCTTAAAAATAAGGTTTTTTAATGTGCATTATAGTCTCACATCATAAGAAAAAAAAATTTTTTTGAAACAGAGTCTCTCTAAGTTACCATGTACTGACCTTGAACCTGCAGTCCTCCTGTCTCAGCCTCCCAAGTATTGGGATTACAGCTGTGTGTCACCATCCACACCTGGTTATCTCTCCTTCCTTCTTTCCTTCCTTCCTTCCTTCCTTCCTTCCTTCCTTCCTTCCTTCCTTCCTTCCTTCCTTCCTTCCTTCCTTCCTTCCTTCCTTCCTTCCTGTTTATGGTACTGGGGATTGAACCCAGGGCATTCTACCTTTGAGCTATGCCTCAGCCCTTTTTTATTTTGAAACAGGGGCAGGGTTTTGCTAGATTGCTGAGGCTGTCCTTGAACCTGCTATCTTCCTCTTAGCCTCCCAAGTACCAGGATTATAGGCATGTGCCACTATGCCAAGCTCATTATTTCGTGTGTGTGTGTGTGTTACTGAGGATGAAGATTGGATACAAGGTCATTCTACCTCCGTGTTATACCCCCAGCCCTATTTTTTATTCTTTATGTTGAAACAGGGTCTCACTAAGTTGTGGAGTACCTCACTAGGTAGCTGAGGCTGGCCTCGAACCTGGATCCTCCGGTCTCAGCCTCCCAAATGCTGGGATTACAAGCATGTGCCACCATGCCCAGCCTCATTATCTTTAAGTATGGTTTTCACTGCTGCATTCTTCCCCCTCCTCCTCTGGGACATCAGTGCTCTGGATATTAGGCCTCTAGGTATTGTTGCATACATAGGTCCCTGAGGTTATTTTCATTTTCCCCTCAAATCATTTTTTCTATGTTGTTCAAATTGAATACTCTGTTGTTCTATCTCTAAGGTCACTGACTCTTTCTTGTGTCAAATTTATTCAGCAGTTGAGTATTATCCACTGAGATTTTTGTGTTATCATATTTTTCTTTTTTAAAATTTCCAGTGTGTGTGTGTGTGTGTGTGTGTGTGTGTGTGTGTGTGTGTGTGTGTGTTGTAGGGCACTGCTATGATAGTCTGGAAAGTTGGGTAAAAGATTAGCAGGCCTGGGCCTGTTTTGGTTTTTCCCAGGCAAAATGGCCCTGAAGCTAATCAGAAAAAAGATAAGAGTCCCCGGGCCCACTAGATGTCTTTGTCCAATTACCAAACGACTCCAGTCCCTAGGTCCTGCCCTAACGGGCCAAACTTATTCCAATACACCCTGTATCCCTTCCAGACAAACCATCCAATCCTTATGGTCCCAATAGTCATTCTCTGCCCTGGCAATAAGATTTCACCAATCCCATTCCCGCCTGTATACACCCCCACTATAAAAGACTAAACAAAGCTAGAGTGGGGGTCCTTGTCAAGACTCCACTGTGTTGGATGAGACTTGGACCCTAGCTCGAGCTACTAATAAACCTCCTTCTTGCTTTTGCATTGCTCTGTGTGAAGTGATTGTTCTTTGGTGAGGCATCCCAAATTGAGCCCAACAGTGTGTGTGTGTGTGTGTGTGTGTGTGTGTGTGTGTGTGTGTGTGTGTTGCTAGGGACTGAACACAGGGACATTCTACCTCCAAGCTACACCTCCAGCCCTATTTTAGTTTTTATTTTGAAATAGAGTCTTGCTAAGTTGCAGAGAGCCTCCTAACTTGCTGAGACTGGTGTCAAACCTGTGATCTTCCTGTCTCAGCCTCCCAAGTACTGGAATTACAAGCATGCACCACCAAGCCTGGCTCCCACTTGGCTCTTTATACCTCCTATGTCTTTGTTGAGACTTTCTATTTTTCCATTGTTTTAGAAAGTAGACACCTTTATTTCATCTAAAGTATTTTTATAATAGTTTTTTTAAAAGTCTTATCAAAAAATTTCATCATCTGTACCATGCCTTCATTGGTATCTATTGATTGTCTTTTTCTCATGCTGGCTGGGATTTTTCTGATTGTTCAGTTTAGGATTGTTTCCTGGACATTTTGAATATTATGTTAGGAGACTGAGTTTTATTTAAATACTGTGGATAATATTGATATATTTGTTTTAACAGGCAATTGACCTGGTTAGGTTCAAGCATCAAGTTCCAACTGACTTTTGTGGGTTATGATTTCTCTGTTAGTTCTATTTTCAAAGGCTTTGCTGTGTATTTTGGGTCTGTGTGTATGCATGCCTCCCCACTGGCCAGTCTGGGACCTGGGCAGGGGTCTGTGTGTCAGCTTAGTTCTCAAAGATACACTATTAACCAGGATCAGATCCACGTAAGTGCAGTTCTAGGATAAGCCCAGATCTTCATAAACCACTTTATGGGGTCACTTCCCTAAATTATGCTTCTGCAATTTCCCCAGCATTATCTAGTTGCCTGAAGTTTCTGAACCTCTGGGCAGAAGGTTTGGGTTTTAGGTACTCCTGCCCTGCCCATGCAGTGCCCCAAGCTTCCTGTAACTGTTGCTGAGTACGAAGCTGAGAGAGAAGAGAGGCAGAAGAAGTCGTGGGGTTCATGTCACTCTCTAGGGACCACAACCTCAGAGAGGGCAGGAAGCTGCCTTTTCCTCAGGGTTTGAGGTACTGTTGGGCCCCTACAGTGGTTTCTGCCACCTCAGAGAAGTTGCCTGGGGCTTGAGATGCAAGAGAGAAATGGGGGGAAAGGGGAAATGGGCACATTCCCACTCTTTCTGAACCTTAGAAGCTGCCTTCCCTCCCTGGGCCTGAACTAGAGGCCTGCTTGGGGGCTTTCTGTCTGTGCCAAAGCCCACTGCCTGTGCCAGGTAGCCCCAAGTTGGCCGGGAGGAACGCCAGAAGGAAAAGCAAGGGCAAAATCACTGCCTGTTCCATGGTCCTTTGGATTCTGGTCTCCTTCCCCATCTGCCTCCAAATGTTTACTTTTTAGATTCCTCAAATGACTGCTGCATTCCATGGGAGACTTGGAGTGGGAGAGATCTTGTCCATTTGACCCCCAACTAACTGAAACTGAGGTCCTTTTTATTTTTAATGAGATTTTAACGAGGTACCTGAATTTTAAGCAACACCACAAAATGTGCAGCTGACCCCTGCTCTCTTCCAAGCAGGGCTGAGTCTGAGAGACAGGCTGAGGGCTGGGGATGTGAGCAGCACAGCCCTCACCGCACCCAGCTCTCAGAACTCCTGGTCACACTCAGGAGGAGGCCTGACAGCTCTAAGGATGTCATGGCTGCTCAGCCGAGGTTGGATTCATGCTCTATCCAGACACCATTTTGGGCCTCCCCTTCCCCCAACAATTCCTGTGACTGCCCCCCCCCCCCCCGCTTTCTCTTTCCAAAGAGGAATAAACAATTTCCTCCAGTCATTGTTCCCTGCCCACTAACAGATGCTCTTAATTAGTACAAAATTGCAGCAAAATTACTAAATACATCTATTTTGCTTGTTTGGGGTTTGTTTCTTCCAGAAAGCCTTGGCTTCCCCAACATCAACACATCAACACACTGCTCAGTGTCTTGTTTAGTTTGAATCAAGGACTCACAACTTACTTCTTCTTCACAGGCAAAACCACAGGCAGAGAATCAGTTGTTAAACATCTCTCCCTGCAGAGAACTGCTAGTTCTAAAACCTTTCATGAGTTTGGTAACAGTGAGAATGTGGATTTGGGAGTATTGAAATTTTATAAAAAAAATTCCCAAACATTTTATCAATTCTCCATCACAATAAAGAAACTGGCGATTTAAATCACTTATCATACAGTTGCATTCTCCAAAGAACTATAGTGCTGAAACACAGAGGAACGGGCCATTAGAAGCTTCCTCTTGACTTATTTTAATTTTTATACCCTGTACACAAAATGCAAAAAAGAAAAATGCTTGTATAAAAATTGCTTGTACAGCCAAGGGTGGCACTATTCTTAGTTTGACAAGTTCTTCATAGGCTGTGTGAGGTCATTCATGGGCGTGCGGAAGCTGTCCGTGAAGAAGGAAGCTGTTCTTCCAAATTTTGAGACAAAGAAAGCTTTTGCATAAGGCAGAGATGGCTCTCTTTTCTAGGTCATGAGTGGGCCTGCCTCTTTTTCTTTAATTTTTTTTTTTTTAATGTCACCAGTTTTCCTTGGGGCAATGGTCTTGAATTAATAAGTATAGGCTGGCAGATAGAGAAGTATTTTAAAGATTGCTTTATTTTTTGCATTATCTTTCAGGAATAAGATCTTGGAATTCAGCTTCACGGCTTGAGAGAGAATCAGTTTCCTTTTTTAAGAAGCAAAATTTAATGCTGAGATCACAAATGATAAAAATATACAGAAGCCTCATGGCTGTGCTCCTTGTAGTCCCTTTGAGTCAGAATGAATGACTCAGTGGTCACCTTTTTATCCTTTGGGAAGTGGAATCTCAGATGTCTGCAAAATAGCCACCAAAAAGCATGAGCTAGCTGGGTATAGAAACTTCTGGAAGACTTTTGCCTCTCATTAGAAAAAGCCAGCAAGCTCTGAGAAGCACATTCCCTGGTGATAGTGTCAGATAAGGCCTTGCAAAACAAAATGGGAGCTGCTTCTTTTCCTTGGAAATGCAGGACCCTGCGTGCCCTGAGAAATTTGTCTTGAGATAGGGGAGGCCTTTTTGCTCACATAAGTTTAGGTGGTTTAGGGAACAGGACTGTGGATTTCAAAGGAGTAGAGGGACTCCCATGCCTGCAGGGGCTCAGGAACAAGGCCTCTTCTCTAAGGCAACCCATTGTAGACAGACGGAGAAATCCAAATGATGGCTCCTGCCAGGCGGTGGCACACACCTGTAATCCCAGTACTTGGGAGGCTGAGACAAGAGCATCACAAGTTCCAGGCCAGCCTCAGCAACTTAGTGAGTCCCTGCTTCCAAATAAAAATAAAATAGGGCTGGGGGTGTAGCTCAAAGGTAGAATGCCCCTGGGTTCAATCCCTAGTGCCAAAAAAAAAAAAAAAAAAAAAAAGATCCTCCTGGGAGTGACGATAATGGCATTGTTGTGGTCACTTGGTATTTGAAGTATACGAATAATAGGCATTTAGTACACCCTGGCATTTAGGAAGCTGTTCGGAGTAAAATCATAATTTTTTTTTTAAAGATAAGTTTTGCCCTTTTCTATTAAACCTGCCATTGGCGTTTGAAGGCATTCTGCTTGTGGGAATTTGGAAAGGACAAATGTTGATGTGTGCACCAGAGAATTAAGACAAATGATAATTGAAAGAGATGATAAAAGCTAGTGGTTTCCATGGGGAAATAATCACGCATTGCTGTCAGACTGATTACAATAAGAACATTGCTTTATGTGAAATGTTTTTAAAACAGCTCAACCAGAGCATTAAGCCAGAGCACTTTGGGGGACATCTCTGTGCTGTGTGTTTCTATTACAGCCCCATCGGAGACTCCTCAACTTCTGTTATTCACTGGTCCAGCTGCTGTGCTTGGCTTCTTTGTGGTCAACCCTCAGTCGGAAATGAGAAATACCAGGTTGCAAGAAAGATACTATTTGTGGATCCTTAAGATAATTCCAGTTACACCATATTGACTCACCATATGGATTCACAATTATTGATTTGTGAAGTTGCTTTTGTGTTTTAGCCCAGGTTAAATGCTGCCACTGCATTTTTAACGTTTCTTTAATGATGCTAAAAAAAGACCTTTGATGTGCTTTTGAGCTTCTGGTAGTAGAGACTATCTCCCATCATTTATATGTATATTTTTATTTTTGGCATTTATTATGGAGTAATGCTCAATTGTCCATCTCTTTGTGCCCCTCTTTATATCCAACAGAGATTTCTATTGGAGCCCCTAAACAGTTCATTGCATTTATTAGTTGACACAGCCATGTCTTATATTAAATTGTAACACTAAGCCTGGCTACAGGCACCAATGTCCAGTGAAGAATGAATGAATGAATGAATGAATGACTCCTTGGTAAAATCTCGTTGCCTCTTTCCAAAGAATGATGCCCAGGAGACTCTGGGCAAGTCCAATCTCCACCCTGCTCTGTCCCTGGGAGTCTGACTGCATGGACCAAGCACAGCTTCCCTCTTCTCTGCCTTCCCTAGGTTTGGCCAACAGGAGGCAGGAGACTGGTGGGTGGGACAGACAGTTAGAGTGGAGTCTGTTGTAGGATTGCCTGTGTTCCTTTAGAAAAAGCCCTCTCCCTATTGTTGTGCTGGGGCTTGTAAGACCTCTCTGGTGTGACCAGCCAAAGGTGTTCCATTATTTCTTAGGGGTATCCTTTAGCCTTGCCTACACCTTTGTAAATAGTCTTTTTGTAAAATCCTCTCCCATTAACCAGTTTGAAGGTCTTCAGTATCCTGTTGGGACCCTGAACTGATATTTGTCCAAGTCACCCAGATGAGAAAATTGGTTTTATCTAGATATCACAGTCTGTCTCCCTTGCATTGTTTCAAGTAAAGCTCTCTCTTCTAGGCCAGCTGACCTCCAAATTAGAACCAACTGGAGCAGGGGTCAGTAAACTACAGCTTGCAGGCCAGATCCAGCCTGTGGCCTGTTTTTGTAAGTGGAGCTCTATTGGAACACAGCCATGGCCATTTGTTTACTTACTGTCTGTGGCTGCTTTTGAGCCATGGCAGGAGGTGTGGGGGTTGCAACAGAACTCGTATAGCCTACAAAGTCTAAAGTATTTGCTATTTGACCCATGATACAAAAAGTTCGCTGACCCCTGGTTTAGAGGCAAACGGTACATGTGAACTTAATCATTTTCATCGAGGGGGTCCTGGGCCAGATACTGGGGGCATTGTGAGTGGCCTGTGACAATGAATGGGAACTTTAGACCTCACGCGAGAGAGGCTGTGCCTGCTTTCTGAGGAGACTGTCTATTTGACTCCAAGTATATTGGGACCAAGCAAAAGGAGGGGAGGGAGTTGGCATTTGTGTTTAAATGTGCTTCTAATTTGTGATTTCAAAATGAAATAATTTCCTGAAACAAATGACTCTTGAATATTTTTTAATTTCCTTATCAAAACTTTTAGGTATGTATCTGACTCCCCCACCTGACTATGATGCCTCTTGGGAGAGTCCAGGTTTTATTCAGACCTGTATTTAACAGTGCCTGGCATGGAGTGGCTGATGCTCAGTAACTATTGTTTGGACATATGGTAATCAACATCTAATTCAGAGAAGGAAAGAAGAAATAAGAGGCTGGAAGGCATGCCTGGGAAGATATATTAGCTGGTGTTTTCTGGCTTTCTCTGACTCAAGTCTCTGCCTGCTCAACCTTCACCGGGCAAGAAAAGATACAAGACAAAGCTGGTCCCCTAGTAAAGGGGTCCCTCGAGGCAGACTGGCTACATAATTTGCAGGGCCCACTGTAGAATTTCAAGGCAGTGTCAGCGGGGCAATAAAGCAAGCATGTCCTTTTAAACCTGCATAGGTAGGTACATGCCTGTGAAGTGAGCCCTGGCTATGGATTTCTGAGGAAAGGTCAGCCTGCAGGAGGCAGTTCTGTCCATCCAGGGGGATGGCGTGGTGTCCAGCCATGACAAGGGCAGGATAGGCTGATGTGGTCCTAAGACTCTGGGGTCTGCAATGACACACGTTTAATATTGTCTAAACTGGAATACTTTATCACTTCTAAAGTGTTTGCACACATCCCTCACACAGGAGAAGCATTCTCTTCTCCAAGCTTTGACACCTGGCTTCCAGCAGGTTAATCTAACCTGCTTGCTCCTCCCCAGTCCTTGTTTTCATTCTAACCCCAAGTCACCCAGGCTACCCCCACCTCAGGGCCACTGACCACATTTGTGCTAAGGTGTCTCAGGGCAAGCCTGTGTGGATGCTTCTTTTGGGATGCAGGTACTTCCTGCCACATTCCTGCTGGAGGGCAATTTGTATATATGAATAGTCCCCTTATCTTGTCCCCAGAACCTTCCCTTGCCTCTTCTCACAATAAAAAGGTCTAGGAACCCAGCCTGATCACTCCGCAGAAACATCTGTGCCATGATGATCCTAGGAATTTTTCCTGATGCCAGATATCTGCCCTGCCTGCTGCTGGAGCTTTCCTGACCCCAACCCTTCCCTGCCCTGCAGCTCGAGCCCTCCCTCCCCTTGGAATCTCAGAGCTTCCTGGAGCCTCAAGGTGATGGTAAATACAAGCAAGGAGTTCTGAACTCTAGCTGGGGATTGAACTCAGGGACATTCTACTTTGGAGCTATACCACCAGCCCCCTTTTAAAGATTCTTATTTTAATTTAATTTTATATTTTTATTCTATATTTTATTTTGAAATAAGGCCTTGCTAAATTTTTGAGGGTCTCACTAGGTGGTTGAGGCTGGTCTCGAACCTGTGAGCCTCCTGTCTCAGCCTCCCAAATACTGGATTACAGGCATGGACCACCATGCTGGACATGGGCTTCGTTTGGACTGGAGGGTCCATGTTTTTTGCCTCAGCCAGACCACTGCCTTCCCACAGCCCTTCATCTACTTGTCCTTGCTGCAGAAGGGGGCTCAGGGTCTCGTCCCTAACTGCTCTGCTCCTGGGAGCATCTTATGTCCTCTGTTGAAAGGCTGGCACTGCTTCACAGTTCTAGAAAGCCACCTTCCTGGGTCTCTGCGGTGATGGCTCTGGGGTCCTCGTCCTATGCTCAGAAGTTAGGCCACTAGGTGGTGTTGTACTATCTCCCTGTGCTGAGGAAGACGACCAAGAGCCTGTGTATTTTTCCCCACAACGATAAGACTCCAGCCTCATGGTACTGCTGACACCCAAACTGGCCCTCAGGGATCTGTAAGCTTAGGAAAATGTAGTAGATTAGGGACTTTGTCTTCTGCCTAGGAGGGACATCATGCAATACAAAAGCACAATTAAGGGACAGCCAGGTCTGCCTTTTATAAGAAGCACAAGTTAGGTAGTCCCCAGACCTGCTTAATCCATTGTCCACCTTGGGTGCTGAACTTGCTGGGGCTTCACTTGTCTCCCTGTGACCCATGTGATCGTAATGACAGCAGCTCCAAACGAGCTCCCCACTGCCTCTGCACGTGTGCTTGCTCAGGTGACAGCGGGGCAGCCTGGCCCCATCTGAAACTATCTCACCCCAGATGCTCCTCAGTCCTGACACACCACCTCTGTTCTGTCTCTCACAGGGTCCCCGGTGGCACATAGACCTCCAGCCGTGGGCAGGACCCGCTCAGTCCCTGGACGAAGAAGCCTTGAGGTTCCTGAGATATATCAGCACCACCCAGGTTGTGTCTGATGATCAAATAGGTTTGAAAATACTGTAAAAGATGCCAATTGCCCCTTTGGAAGAAGTGTTAGTTCCTGAGGGTTGGGGAGGTTCTAAGTGACTCCTGACAGGGACAAGGCAGAGACCTGGCTTCTGGGGCATTGCTGTTCATGCTTTTCTACTCCCTTGGCGAAGGATAAGATGCTTTCCATTGCTCAGGCATCTTCTCCTGAGTCTCATCCACCTGAAATGTTCTAATGATTCATCCCAAAGTGTTTTAAAGACCCACTTTAGAAAATTGCTTTGGAAAACCATTTGAAGCGACAGATTCGTCCCTGTGAGTAGGCAGTCAAGTGTATCACAAAACAAAAGCGTCATCTGGAGGCTCCAGCTCCGTTGTGTATTTGGAGGTATTTGCCTTTTCACTCTCCTGCCGGAGATGCTTGGCTGCCAGGGACGTGCTAGGCAAGAGAGCAGAGACTTTGAGGCAGAAGGATGAGAAGTTAATGAATCCAAAGACTGACTCTCTCCTTGAAGCACTTTAAATCATTACTGAGTAGCAGCCTTTATTAGTGACTTAACACGTAGTGGCAGCTCCTGCCCAGCTCGAGGCTGAGTCAGTGCCCCCAGCAGGCAGAAAGACCGTCCATTAGGGAGAGTCTATGGCTCTTGACACGTTAATCAGGAGGTTTCCATTCTGAAGTTGCCTGATCCTGAGAAAAAGGCAGGCGTAAGAGGAGATCTAAGCCCAAGGGACACTTAGCCCTGAACTGAGAAGTGTTAGTAAATTAAGAACTCTGACTGCCTGGGAGCTGAACATAGGACCACTCGGGACACTGCCCTGTGGAGCTGGTGTGACCTGGAGTTGGAGGATGGAGGATCCTGGATTCTGTTTATTTCCTTCATCCTGCTGACTCTTGGCATCCTTTTCCTCCTCCTGAACCTTGCTGGCAGCAAAGCCCAGTTATTTTCATCCATGGGAGAGGACATATTTCTATATCTTTAGGATGCTAGATTAGGGGTGAAAGAAAGTCCTGTTTCTCAAATGATGCAGTCGGACAATCAGGGATTTAAAAACTTGTCACCTAAACATGGAATTAAAAGCTGATGAAATTAATCATGGATGATGGAATGATAAGCCACTCCCTGTGCTTTACATAATTCCATCTTATTTTGCTGCTGCAAGTTAATTTGGTGGACTTATGCAGACTTAATTAAAATACTGAGATTTTAATTTTATACTTTGGCTTTACATGAAGGATAGGAAACTAGACCTCTTAATCATGGCTTTAAAAATCTCTCAAAGGCCCCAGAGATAAATGAGAGGTGTTAAATTTATAAATTGAATTTGAGAGCCATGGGCTCTACCCTCCAAAATTAATTTACTGAGTGTGAGACTCCAATTTCTATTTCATATGTATTTGTGTGCGTGTGGTAGTGGGGATTGAACCCAGGGGCATTCTACCTCTGAGTTACACACCCAACGCTATTTTATTTTTTGTTTTGAAATAGGGTGTCACTAGGTTGCTGAGAGTCTCACTACGCTGCTGAGGGCTGTTCTCGAACCTGTGATCCTCCTGTCTCAGCCTCCCAAGCACTGGGATTACAGGCATGAGTCACTACGCCCAACTTATTTGATATGTGTTTTAAGTAAACAGTCCATAACTTATATAAGGCACATTTACTTAGAAAATGATCTTGAGGCATGCAATGGTCATTCTAGACTCTTCATGGATCTTTCCTATAAGCTATAGTCTGAAAGGAGAAAATTTCTAAAGAAAAAAAAAATTGAGCCATCTTCTGATATGATGTAGTCTGATGTTGTAACCCTGGGCAATTTACTTTGCTTCTCTGGCTTGAAAGGGAAGAGACTGGATCAAATTGGTTCTAATGTCTCTTCCAGTTGTGTGATCTTGTCCTGTGCAGAGTAGGGTAGGATTGTTATTAACCAAGCAATTTTGAACACTTACAACATGCTAGGAAGTGTGTTAGGCCCTGGGGATATAATCCTTGCCCTGAAAGAGCTAACAAAGGAATTGTAAAGGCAGAGAAATGGATGTATAATTAATATTCTGCTTGATGAGTGCAGTAATAGAGAGTTAGTTGTTGAAGCTATAAAGGAGAAAGAAATCTCTTCACCCCCTTTAGTTCTCACGTGGGCTCTTTGGCTGGTAGTAGGATCCCAATTAATACATGAGCTGATGAATAAGAGTAAAGTATAAAAATTTTATTAAATTTACATGTACATGGAGATCTTCCTGAGGAAAAAAACTCCAAAGAAATGACCAAAACATGATGCTTTTATACTCTTTAGACAGTGACCAGTAAACTTGAAAGGATGATGGGGAAAATAGCTCTTTGGACTAGGGCAGTACACTCTAAGGATACTACCAAGAAATATATGGATAAGAGTTAAAGACTGTGTTTATTCAGGTTCACTGAGGCCCCAGTTACCAGCTTGGTGATCAAGGTTACTTTCGGTCTTGGTATGGGAAGGACATCCCTCCCCAAAGAGTCTTTATGGCTTTCTGCATGTAGGAAAAGACAGGTCAAATGGTCCCTGCTCAAATTACAGTTCTTCAAGTTGATTGCAACTTGAAATAATCAGTGTAACAATTGGGCATATTTTGAGATGGTATATATTGAACTCCTTCAAAGCTCAGTAGGATTTTTATCGCCTAGAAAGAATGAGATAAAGTTCCAGACCTCACAATGGTTTCGTGATCCAGGTAAAGTTCTGTGCTTTGATGTACTTCCAGGTTAGTAGGAGGTTAGCAGGTGGGTGCCATCAGAGATGACACTGAACAGTTCTTTATCAGAATCTTTGGCTAACCCTTGCTCCCTCCCCCTCTCTATGTAATGTAGAGCTTTTGGCTGCTTTTGTGGCTTATGCCTCATTTAGAACTCTCTTGACAATGAGAGCCTGTAAAACTGGCAGAATATTAGAGTCACTGTTACCTAAAATTTTCACAGTTAGCAGTAGTGAGTCATAATGGGCTGGGAAAAAAATAAAACCTCAGAAAGTACTTAAAGTAAATGCCACCCCCATTCTCTTATGGTGCTTTTCAAAAATTAAAAAAAAAATGATTTCCTTCAAATCTATGTTCAAACTGCTACAGTGAGGCCTAGCATTTGACATATTCCTTGTTGGTTTCTTCATGCATCAGAGCTTGCAGGTGTTTGTTGAGCACCTGCTCTGTGGCTGAACTGTGCAGGGCTCTGGGGCATCAAACTTGAATACCCCCCCCCCACACACACACTGGTAAACAGCTAGAGTGCAAGAGAGGTTTGTGCCTCTAACAGGGGCGATAAATGAGTAGACGTTATTGTTTGGATACAGACTCTCCCCTGGAAGAGCTCATGTATTGACAATGCAAAATGTTCAGAGGTGAAATAATTGAATTGTAAGGTTCTAATCTGATCAGTAGATAAACCCATTGGTGGATTAACCCATTTATTGGACGCTAAGGTAGGCAGGTAAGGTGGGTGGCTGGAGGAAGTTGGTCACTGGAGGGTGTGGCCTTGGGAATTGTGTGTGTCCTTCACCCCTTTCCCCTAGCTCTCTCTGTACTTCCCATCACCATGCCCTGAGCTCTGCAGAGGTCAACCAGCCTAACATGGACTGCAGCTTCTGAAACCTCCAGAACTGTGAGCAAATAAATCTTCCCTCCTCTAAGTCATGGTCGTCAGGTATTTTGGGTCACGAAAGTGAGAATGTGAACTGAAGGGAGCTTTGGAACAGGACACCAGACAGCATGGCATTACACAGTCATGGCATGGTGACCTTAGCTCTGTATTGCATGACCCCGGTAGCGTGCTTGGGGTGCTACATGTTTTACTGAAACACCAAAGGATATGGTATGTGGGTAGAGTGTGTAGAACATTAAATTCAGCTTAATTAGTTTTTTTTAATGTGAAAGATTGTGATTACATGGTAGTGTTCTGTAGTCGATGATAACACTGCTGCTAACAAGAAATGGTTAAATCATACACACAGTGCTCTGTTCTGAGGGAAGGCTCCAGAACCAGCTTTTTATGGCAACCCCCAAACCATATGCCTCCAGGAAGCAAGCCTTGCAGTACAAAATTAATCTAAGCAACAGTGACTGTTTTAAATTAAAAAAAAAGTTTTAAAGTGGACCTGTTTTTCTGTTATATATCTCTTTGTGCAGTTACTTTGTAAGAATAACCTAAGAACTTAGACTATAACTTTACATTATAACAACAATATCTATTGCATTTACTGCTACACACATGCACACCACACACATCACAGGATAAAAACAGCAAAAAATAGAATTCTGCTCTTGAGCCTTTCAAAATAATGGGAGCATATAAACATACAGTTGATCACTGAAATGATTCTTGCCAAAAGTCCCCAAATTTTAAGGGCTCCTTTGATAGTCTACTTATGGGTTGGCAGAAATGCTATTCAAGCTTTTGGAATACAAAAATGAAATGAAAATAAATCAGATCCCTTTAAGTTAAATAACTAAAATTACTTCAGAAAAGATTTTTTTTCCTGGAGTCTATTTTCCTTTGTCCAGGCCTAATTCACTTTATATGACTAGAATTACAACGGGAATTAGGCAGACAGAGGATGTAATTACTTGAGGTGGAGCTTGGCTCAAAGTTGCTGCCCTCACTTATTTTGCTTGCAAGAGCGTTTATTGCAGCCCTGGTCATAAATCTGAACTAGAAAGTTTGAAAAAAATCAATATTTAATTAATTTTTAGGAGCCGAATTTATGAAGGACTCCTAGTTGTTTTCAAAAGCTAATGTCTGTCAATGAGATGGTTAATAAATGGTTAAAATTGGATAACTCCTGTGTCTTATTTTTGAGCTAAAAGGAAAGAGGGACATTATCAGAGAGATTAAATGGAAAAGAATGTCTCTCTAATAGGAATATGTTTGTGCAAGATGAAATCTTATAATAAGAATAAATGCTTAATTAGATGAAGTGTTATCTCTGCCACTATGGAAATCCTAGTGCCTGATAGTTAAGGTTTCATTAAGGCACAGGTAAGACCAGTTTGGAACATTTCCCTGGGCTTTACAGAAGGTCAAACTCCAGTAACCTCTCAGGACCACCTGTCTAAGAATCATGGAGTAGAGCCTGGTGTGATGGCGCACGCCTGTAATCCCAATACTTGGAAGGCTAATGTAGTAGCATTGCAGGTTCAAGACCAGCCTCAACAACTTAGTGAAACACTTTTCAAAGTAATAAAAAAAAATTAAATAGCCTTGGAGGTAGAATGTCCCTAGATTTAACCCCCAGATTAAAATAAATAAATAAATAAATAAATAAATAAATAAATAAATAAATAAGGGATGGGTAGGGGAATTTATTAGAATTCATGTTCTTAAGTGTCAGTCTCAAAGATTCTGATTTTGCAGGACTCCTAGTTGTTTTCAAAAGAGTGGGCTCCAGGAACCTGCATTTTAAAGTACCTGCTGATCCGGGCATGGTGGTGCACGCTTGTAATCCTAATACTTGGGAGACTGAGACCGGAGAATCTGGGTTCATGGCCAGCCTCAGCTACCTAGTGAGGCCTTCTGCAACTTAGTGAGACCTGGTTTCAAAATAAAGAATAAAAAAACAGGACTTGGGGTGTAGCTCGGAGGTAGAATGCCCTGGGTTCCATCCCCAGTACTACAAAAAAAAAAAAAAAAAAAAAAAAAAAAAAAAAAAAAAAAAAGAACCTGCTGGGTAGTTCTGATGCAAACCAACTACATCTTAAGAAACACCATGGAAGAGGCTACAGTTAGATTTTGATGGCGTTAGAAGGGAAATGACATCCACATTCCACCTGTCATTATGAAGGTTCTTTAGGAGCAGCACCTCCAAAGAATAGCAATGGGAGTCTTCTATAGTAAAGGCACTAAAGGGAGATGCCCTGGAGCAAAGGGCTCAAGCTTAGGAGATTCTGGGTGCCTTGGGGGTCCACAGAACTGCCCTGGACTAACTAGCTTCCCACTGGAGGTCAGGCCTCTGCTCCAGATCAGGGAACAAAGTGCTGACAATGTGCTCATGTTTAAAGCACAGTAATCTGCCCACTAGTGGACCAGGGCCCAGTGAACACATTGAGCTCTGGCTAATTAGATTAGCAAACTCCCCTGCCCTTGGTGGGCGGGTGGGGAAGAGGTGGTGGGCAGGCAGAGGCATCATTTCCACTGCTGTATGGGAGAAAAGTGGAAGATGAATTACACAAATTAACATGTTGATGCACTCAGTTAATAAATGTATTCTGTAATCATTCCTCGAGAGAAAATTCAATTCCATTTTGCATTAGTATTTTTTCCCTTTAAACAGTTGCTGGAGGTAGGGAAGTAGAAAGATGCTGGGTTGGAGGAATAGTTCCCATTAGCATTTTCACTTTTCTCAGCTTTCCTCTAAGATGTTCAATCCTAGCAGAAGCCTGTCACACAGTGGCTGATAAATACGGCTAGGATGGTTTTGCTAGGCCAGCCCTGGATGATGGCAAGAATAATGCAGACCTGTACAGTTGAATAGGCTGCATGCAATGCTCTCTTCAGAGATTAAAACTTTGGGAAAGCAGTCAAATAAAAGGATTGGGCAAGCCTAGAATACCATCTGGAGAAGAAAATCACTTGCTGTTATGTTTTCCAATGAATCAAAGCAATGAATCTGAAAATATCCTTTGCCTCTGGAGTGGTCTGTTGTCTATGATGTGACAGCAAGAGCGGCTGTGTCATGAGCATCATGATGACTATAAGAAATCTGAGGGAGGGGGAAAGGAATACTGCTGTTCAGTAAGGTAAACACCCTGGCCACAGTACTTGTTTTCCTCTATTCCGACAGTCTCAGCCATGCAAAATGTATTGACCTCAAACACAAATCAGATACTTTTGCTTAATGTGCACTTGGAATCCGGGACTCTTTTCTGCTTGACTTAGATCCACATTCCCTTTGGTTTTCTTATCTAATTTTGATGGATGAGTTAAGAGGAGTGCTTTGGTTAGCTGGGAAGAGTCTCCTGCCCGGAGTTCTTGCCCTTCTCTCCCAGGAGGAAGCTCATTAGAGCAGCTATCACAAAGCAGAGCATCTTATCAGCAGGGACTGCCTATTAATTTCACTTGACCCATGATCAGCCACCTACCTTGGATGACACATTCCACCTTTAGGACCCGAGTGGCCATACCTTATCTGCCTGAAATAAGAAATAGATAACCTTGTGAGTATCCTTCTGAGATCTATGTCTGTAGATATATTGCGCATTTGGCTAAGGGACACTGGCCTGTTCTCTGTGCCTGGAATGGCCTTCTTGGCCTGAGCCTCTCTGTCAACTTCCATCTGTCCTCTGTCTTAACTAACCTCTGCAAGGCTTCCTGACCCCCCTTCCCTCCCATCTGTGCTCCTGATTAGCTCCCTGAGCAAATGGCTACAGCAGCTCTTAACTTCCCTTCAAACCAGCATTGAGTCTCCATGAGGCTACTTATTATCTGGTATGTAATTGAAATTCCTCTGAACATTTTAGAGCAGTCCTGTGGTTCCCTAGAGAGGGGGATTGTTAGCAGTGGAGGACCTAACTCTCCTAATAAGGATTCCAGGCACTGGGGAAGCAGTAAGTCTCTACCTGCCATTTATCATCCAACATTTTAAAATTATTCATATTGATTTCCAATCTTTGCAGATTGCATGTGATCACATGAGTACAGACAGCCCAGCTGTTGACTCAGGCCCCGCCAAGAAACCCTGGTTGGTGTGTCTTGATGACAGGTTTGGCTTAGCTCATCACATCCGAAACAAGCAGTGCCGCCTCTACTCTTTAGGGTAAGTACATCCCCCCCACCCCCACAAGCAGAAGAGAACACAAACACTCCTGCAGTCAGCCCTAGTTTTCTCAGCCTCACAGAGTTATGATGGTCAAACGGGGTGCTGTGCTCTGCCTTAGGCCAGCCTTCCAGACTAATCCACCAGCAGCTGCAAGGCGCAGGCAGGACACTGGGATCACCTTGGCCGGAGCCACTTTTTCTCTCCTTCTGCTGGTATTAAGGTGGCAGCTTCAGTTCTCAGCATGAGGATGATCATCTTGGTGAAACCAATGATTTCTAGCTAGAATCAGAGTGCCCTTATTATAAAGGGAAAGAATATTAATGAATATGGCTAGAAAAAGAGCACTTCAGAAATTTTACACACAGTTCTGCTGAGTGACCTGTGACAAATAATGGCTGCTGTTAGATTTTTATATTTTGTACCAATGTGTTAGTCAACTCTCTTCATTGCTGTGACCAAAATACCTGACATAAACAACTTAAAGGAGGGAAAGTTCATTTTGGCTCATGGTTTCCGTCTGTGGTCAGCTGGCTCCGTTGCTTGGGGCCTGAGGTAAGGTTAAATATCATGGCGGAACGATGTGGCCGAGGAAAATTGCTCCTCCTGGCAGTCAAGAAGGAGAAAGAGAGAGGGGGAGAGCGAGACTTGGCAGAGGGGAGGGGGCAGGGACAAGAAATACTCTTCCAGGTCATGGACCCAGTGACCTACTTCCTCCAACCATACCCTACCACCTACAGTTTCCACCGCCTCCCGATAACCCATTCAAAGTATTAATCAATCAGATGGGTTAATCCACTGATGAGGTTAAAACCTCGTAACTCAATCATTTCCTGAAAGCCGCACCGCAAGTCTTCAACACACTAATCTCATTCAAGCAAAACAAACAATGGTCAATCTATGATTTTATATAAAAGGAAAGGTGATGGTAATCTTATGTGAAGGGAATCATGATTTTGTCAAAACTGAGACAATTCGATATTCAGGTTGAAAATGACTGAGATATACAAATGGATTTAGAGGGCTTTTTGTAAAAGGATGAATATAAACTAATGAGACTATTTTACCAAATGTATCAGTACTTTGATAAACAGTCTTGAGCTTTCAAAAGAAAAAGCAGGAGGGAATTCTGTTTGGAATACCCTGTTCCAAAAGACTCTTTGTAGGAGCTGCATGGTTCTCAGGCTAGACCATTGAAGTCCTTTTGAAATAGTACATGGGACCCAGACAAATGTCACACACCTGTTCCTCACCTATAGTTTCTATTATCTACCTCTATGGTCTACATTCAGACCACTGCCATCCAGAATCCTAGGTGGTCAGGGTTAGGGGGAGACATCTATGCAATGTGGAGAGCTCCCCAGAGCTGCTGATGAGAGGCGGTTGAGAGGATCTCCACTGCTATCAAACTATTACAAACAAGAACTGCTAGTCATGGTGGATTGGGGAAAAAAAAAAGATTCAAATATGAGCTTACAGATAGCGGAAACATATGGGTTGAATGGAGATATATCTGTGGTGTCTATTGATGAGGCTTCACACACAGTAGATACTCTATATATGTCTGCCACCTAAATGATGGCTTGAGGTGAGGCAGCTAGGGAGGGAAGATGGTTGTTTGAATGTGGATAATCGGGTTAGGAGGTGAGCTGCTCAGCTAGTTGTTAAGACAGCTCGTTTCCTGGGAGTCCACCAGCTGAGCCTCAGATTTGTAGGAAGAATGGGAAGTTGTGACAGCAGAGTTCATTTTATGTCACATTAAATATGTACAAAAGTAGGTCAAAAAATAATTGCATGGTACCACATGCAAATTGGTGATCTCATATTGGCCCTGTTTTCTTGCTCCGAACTGCCTTTATATTTTACCTAATATTTTACACGGTGGAATAATTTCATTTAAGGCATATAATTGATTAAAAGAGAACTTGGAAAGTTGTGTTTGGGGAAATTTTTAAATTCCTTTTTTTCTTCCCTTATGCATCAGAGCTGTTAGATAAGATGGTTCCACAGTAAGATTTCAGATTATTACATATTAAAAAGGTACTTTCTTACTTTCATTTCAATGTTTACCATTCAAACTCAGCTTTGTAAAGAACAGATAAGAACATCTGAATTCCACTGCGAAAAGGGATGAATAGATTAGAAAGGTCAATATTTGATGAAAAATATGAAAGCACTTAATTGAAAATTGGAAATGAAAGAAAATGTTTCTGATGGCTGGCAAAAAAAAAAAAAAAATTGCACTGTGACTTAGGAACTAGGATCCTGTTCAGGTGAGTTGCCTGGTGAGGGTACAAGTAGATAGCTGGCTGACAACATCTCAGCAGACATGAAGAAGAAGGATAGAAGGATCAAGTCTAGAAATGGTGGTCCTGAAACAAAGAGCAGCAATGGGGAATGTGGGCCCCGGGCCCCATCTTTGGGGCCTTCTAGTAGTTGGCAGTGATAGGTCTAGGGAGTATTGGGGCAGTTGCAGGACAGGTGAGGAAGACAGGAGGTAAGTCCTGTGGTGCCTACACATAGGTGGCAGGTGCTCCAAGCCCCAGGGCTGTGGCAGCAATAGGGTCATGCTGCTGCTATGCTCAGTAATTCCAAGACAAACTGAAGATGCAGCTGCATCTAGGAGGTGACCTTCCCAGAATGAGGACAGAGGAGTCAAAGACAATGGTCAATAGCCCTACATCTGGTTCACCCCACTGCTTTTCTCCACCCTGAAGCTAAAGTCGGTATCCCCTCTCCCATCTCTCAGATGGCTGAAATTTCTTTACTAGGAGTCAAAGCTCTTTATTCCATAATAAATGCAAAAGATATTTGGTCCAGAGCACTCTGTGTGATGTTCTATTGACAACTAAAATCAGATCCTTTTCAGTTTTGAAATGGGGTAGAATAGATGAGTGAAGTTAGGGAACAACAGTGAAAAGAAAGGTAAATGTTGTGGATAAGGGGAAAGAGAAGAGAGATAAGGCAAGACTTGGGTTCTGAGGGTAACATCCACTGACAACCTCAAGCAGGGTCTTCCCTGAAGATCTTCTCCTGTTAACAGTGGAGGGGAGGGCAGGGGGAGGGGGGTAGACTGATTGAAGAGGGAAATGCCCTCTGTTTTACTTTGCATGTCAAAGATTGTATTTTAGGGGTACAACTGGGTGTGGAAGGGAGAACTTGAGATGACACGTAGGTAAGCATTCTTCGTCTTTTCTATAGTGCTGTGGTAGGTTGTAGTACTTGGTTTCAAGACAAATTCAATATAAGACAGAAGATTTCATATGTGACACATGGTAAGGCAACAAGAGCCAATATTTTATTCAGAAAATCTGGATCTTGTGGTTACTGTGAGCATTTCAAAGATGAATGAGCCTCAGAGCCAAACATTTTCATCTTCCCATAGTTTTTTTTTTTTTTTTTTTTTTCAGTGCTGGGAATTAAGCCCAGGGCATTCTCCTTCCGAGCTACACCCCCAGCCCTATTTTATTTTTGTTTTGAAACAGGATCTCACTAAATGGCTGAGGGCCTCATTAAATTATTGTAGCTGGCCTCAAACCTGTGTCCCTCCTGTCTCAACCTCCCAAGTACTGGGATTCCAAGTGTGTGCCACCACACCCGGTTCTACAGCAGTTTAATTAAGACAGTAGGAATGGTGTTCGTATAGTGTATGTGAGTGAGTGATCAGAAAATCTGTGGACCCCAACGTCCCTTTTGAGTATTTTCCTCTCACCTTCTCCATGAACTTGAAATGCCATAGGTATACCATATACTGTATATTTGTTTACATAATGTATAATATCTATGCTGTGGATGTAAAGAGAGGAAGTATTTTTCTTTTGTTTGTTTGCTCTCTAGAATTGAGTTCTGAATGATATTGTCCCTGTTTGAGAATCCATATTTTTAGATGAAATCTTGGCATTTCCTGCAACGTTACTTTAACAAAAATCAATAATTATAAAATATTTTATACACTATTAAGTGTCACTTATGCTTTGCAAAACCTGGCAGTGATAGATCTGTGTGATCATCTGACCAGATTCTCTGGCTCCTGTTGGAATGAAGAACGGAGTACTGAACCCCTGGGGAAACACTAACTGCCTTACCTCCTGCAGCCCCTCTTCCCTCAAGGATGAGGGTTAAAAGCTTTCCCTGTATCTGCTCTAAGTTTAATTTATACCTTTTAGTTTTTAAAACAGCCTTATTGAGATATAATTCATATATTTTAAGTACACCACTTTATTGGTTTTTTAATCATGACAGTCAATTTTAGAGCTTTTTCATTACCCCCTAAAGAAGCCCTATACCTGGTAGCATTCACTCCCGATGTCCCTCCTGTCCCTACCTCCCTCAGCCACCTGCCTTACCCAACCATTGTTTTGTTTTCTGCCTCTGTGGATTCACATATAAGTAGAATTATCCGATATGAGGCCCGTTGTGACTCTTTCACTTAGCATGTTTCAAGGTTCATCCACACTGTAGCGTGCATCAGTACTCCACTCCTTTTTTTTATTTCTGTTTCTGCTTTGGTACTTGGGATTGAACCCAGAGGTGTTCTACATCTCAGCTATACCCCAAGCGCTATTTTATTTTTCAGTTTGAAACAGGGTCTCACTAAGTTGCTGAGGGCCTCACTAAGTTGTTGAGGCTTTCCTCCTGTCTCACCCTCCCAAATACAAGGGATTACAGGCATGCGCCACCATGCCCAGGTACTTCATTCCTTTTTATGTCTGAATAGTACTCATTGTATGGATGTATCAATTCTGTTTATTCACTCACCAGTCAATGAACATTTGGGTTGTTTCTTTTTTGGTTATTGTGAATGTTGAGATGAACATTCATGTACAAGTTTTTGACTGGACATATGTTTACGTTTATCATGGGTATCTACCATTTTACATTTTTGCCAGTGATATATGCCGGTTCTAATTTCTTCACATCTTTGATAAGGCTTACTATTTTGGTCTTTTCAATTATAGCCATCCTAGTGGATGTGAAGTGGTCTCATTGTGGTGTGTGTGTGTGTGTGTGTGTGTATGTGTGTGTGTGTGTGTGTGTTACTGGGGATTAAACCCAGAGGCATTCTACTTCTGAGCTGCACCCCCAGTCCAATTCCTAATTTAATTTTTTTTTGAAACAAGGTCTCACTGGGTTGTTGAGAACCTCACTACTTGCTGAGGCTGTCCTTGAACTGTGATCTTCCTGTCTCAGCCTCTCTAGTACTGGGATTACAGGTGGGCACCACTGTGCCCAGCTCTCATTGTGGCTTTGATTTGTATTTCCATACTGGCTAATGGTCTTAAGCATCTTTTCATAGGCTCATGCTCTGAGTTCTTTATTTCATGGGGACATAAAAGTCATTCGCCTTAATACTTTCAAAAACATTTTTATTTTTTGTGGTACTAGAGATTGAACCCAGGGGCATTCTACCTCTGAGATACACCCCATATTTTATTTATTTATTTATTTATTTATTTATTTATTTATTTATTTATTTATTTATTTGTGGAACTGGGGATTGAACTCAGAGGCATTCTACCTCCGAGCTACACCCCCAGCCCTATTTTTTATTCTTTATTTTGAAACCGAGTCTCACTAAGTTGCGGAGTGCCTCACTAGGTAGCTGAGGCTGGCCGAGAACCCGGATCCTCCGGTCTCAGCCTCCCAAATGCTGGGATTACAAGCGTGCGCCACCATCCCCGGCCCATATTTTATTTTTATTTTAAAACAGAGTCTCACTAGGTTGACAAGAGTTCCACTACTTGCTGAGGCTGTCCTCAAACCTATGATCCTCCTGTCTCAGCCTCCCAAAAACATTGTTAAAAGCATAATGAAGGCCACACATATTTGTCAGCATGAGATAAACAATTTTATCTCCCCCAGAGTGAGGGGGAGGTTGCAGTTTTAATTGAAAGTTTATACCTTTGAGTATACATCTTAACTGTTCAACTGTTTCAGAAATGGTTTCAAGTAGGACATGCTAATTTCCCCCAGTATCCACTCTCATGTTCTTCCTTTGGTAAAGAACTCCTGAGGTCAGCAGGGTGCACAGCCACTCTGCTGATAGCTGGATTTCCTGCCTTTCCAGAAGACTGACTAGATGTGAACTGTGAGATGTGGTGTGGCAATGTTTAGGCAGTAGCCCGAGGAGGAAATGATGTGATCCTTGCTTCCCCCTTTACCTCTCCTGATGACTGGAATACAGATAGGATGGCAGAGCATGGAACAGTCATCTTAGACCTTGAGAGGGAAGCCACATGATCTATACTTCTTGCTTCATGGACTAAGCATTTCTATCAAGTAAAATTTTCTGCAGTGAATTCTCTTTCCAATAAAATAACAGCAGAGCCGGGCGTGGTGGCGCACGCTTGTAATCCCAGCATTCGGGAGGCTGAGACCGGAGGATCCAGGTTCGTGGCCAGCCTCAGCTACCTAGTGAGGCACTCCACAACTTAGTGAGACTTGGTTTCAAAATAAAGAATAAAAAATAGGGCTGGGAGCGTAGCTCGGAGGTAGAAGGCCCCTGAGTTCAATCCCCAGTACTGCAAAATAAATAAATAAATAAATAACAGCAGAAAATATTTTCCTTACAGACAAACTAAATTTTTGCTATAAATAACAGTTGTCATTTTATTATAGTTATTTATCCAAAAGTCTTTCTTCATTACTCATTTATCTATTTGTCCCCAGTGTCCAGTATAGTACCTCACATATATAAAGTATTTTAGAAATATTTGTTTATTTACATTAATAAATCAGTGAAATGTAGCCTACCACATCTACATTTGGATATTGTGTTGTGTATTCTGGGAATTTCCCAGTCTACCTAAGAGTTTTCTGTCACTTAAGGTGGCATACTGCAGGTCTGTCTGTCACCTTTATCTGCGCAGTACTAGAAATTCAGAAATGAGCAAGGCTGACATCTGACAATTCCCTAGACCCATGAGATCTTAAATACTCCCTCCATGCTGCTAAGTCCTATGCTCCCCTGTTGTGAAGTAGTGTAGAGAATATATACCTTGGAACAACCAGGATTGGATTTGATTCTTTCTTGGTTTATAACGTTGGGTGGTATTTTGTAACACACCTTTGTATGTTTCATTTGTTCTTTTCTTGCTTTTTATACTTACCACAAACTCGACTAATTTAAACTGAACCTGAAGAAATATCATTTAGAACAAATGAAAAGAAGAATTGTAGATACTGATTAAATGAATGTGGTTATTGCTTTCCAATACAGTGTATATTTATATATTAAGATTAAATGGATTGAATAAAGGTAACAAAAGTTAGCAAAAAATTACAAATAGTTTTGTGTTATCTAGTATATCATACATACTATTTTTCCACTATTTAATGATTAACTTGTATGGGTTCATATTTGCTTCTTTTTCGTTTTCTTTTTATACTTTTATTGGTGCATTATAGTCTCACATAATATTGCAGGTCATAGTGATAGTGAACAATTTATAATCAAGAACACTTGCATATCTGTAGAAAATTTCTGGAAAGATACACAAGTAACCGCTAATTATGTTATTATTTGGAAATTCGTGACTAAATTTTCTAATGGTAGACAACTTTTTACTTTTCATTTGATGTACTTCTTACCATTTGATTTTTAATGTGTATTTGTTATTTTTAATTATAAGAATCCAGCTTAAGTTGGAAACATCAATATGTAATAAAGTGTCTTGCCAAAAAAAATAGTTATAGAACAGTAAGTGGCTAATTTAATTATTAAGGTATTTTTTAGGTCTTGATATATATGTTTTAGAGTAGAGAATGTTTTATTGGAAAAAAAATTCTGAAATTTCACAGAAGGAAGAAATCATGCACATTTTTTACTCTAGCAGGTTTATATACAAATTATCTTTAATGAGTACTTTTTTAATGTTCTCATGAGGATGTAGCTTAGTGATAGAGTACTTGTCTACCGTATGTGAGATCATGTATTCAATCCCTAGGACCTCAATAAAAGGGGGGGGGGAATAGCCCCACCTAGTCTAGCTGCTATTAGAATAATGTTCTCTCAGTGAAGCTACAAAACTATCCTTCTCTACTGCATGACTTATGATAACATTGCTTTGCTCACCTAAATTTCCACACATTTAATGAAATGAAAAAATCCTGTGAGCCAGGTGATTTCTATAAAATTATGACCTATATAGAAACAAATCTATCTACTAAAATATGCTTTGTACTTTCACTAAAACTTGAATATATGTTAAATGCCAGATAGGTCAGTTAGCTATTGCTGTGTAACAAATTACTCTAAAACTCAGTGGTTTACAAGCACTGTTATTTATTATTGCATATATGTCCGTAAGTTAGCCAGGCTTCAGCTAATCCAGTCTGGGCCCAGAGGGAAGGATTTATTTCATGATAAGATGGCCAAGGGAAATTTTGTATTTTATAGAGGGCTGGTGGGCTGACTAGGGTTGCCTCTGCTTCTCATAGCTCTTTTGAGACCAGCAAATCTATTTAGGACATGTTTTTATTACTATGATGGTGCAAAAGAGTAAACAGAAGCACTCAAGGTCTAGGATCAGGACTAGTGTACTATCACTTCCTCACCTAAAGGAAGACACATGGCCAAGTTAAAAAAAAAAAAATCCAGGGACAGGAAAGACACTTCCCCATGATTAGTATAGCAGGGATGTAGATGAGGGAGGGGTGAATAGTTAGGGCCAACAAGTCAATCGGCCACATCAGATCAGGTAATGAAAAATTTGAGAGGAAACTTGAGTACAATGGTCTGAACTGTGTGAATTCAATAGACATAGAAAATAGGGAGCATTACCTCTTAGGTAGAAGAAATCCAAGTGTTTTAGAGGAGTGTTGAATCTTTTTTTAGCCAAGAAGGTCAAAAAAGCTATAGTTAAGAGACATCAGACACCTCTCTAATACCTTGACTGACATGTCATGGAACCCAACGAGGAAAAGAACAGTGCAGTGGGATAAAGGGAGAGGAAACAAAACAAACAAACAAAAAAAGGTATTTGGAAGGTCTAGGAGCTGGGTGTGGTGGAGCATGCCTGTAATCCCAGTACTTGAGAGGTTGAGACAGCAGGATTGCAGGTTTGAGGCCAGCCTCAGCAATTTGACAAGGTCCTCTGCAATGTAGTGAGACCCTGTTTTAAAATAAAAGACATGAAATAGATTTGAGGGTATAGCTTGGAGGTAGAACGCCCCTGGGTTCAATCCCCAGTACTACAAAATAAAACAAAAGAAAAGAAAACAAAGCAAAATAAATACACTTTCAAAACAAATACAATTTCTAAGAAAACAGCTGTTTTCTATGAGTCAAATTGCAGACACGGTATTGTGGTCATTAGAATAGAGACAAATTACCTCATTTGTGGAATGCAACTCCCCTTAAGGAACTAATCTTGGGACTTATATTTTTGGCATATTCTGAAAAAAAAAATCTCTTAAAACTAGTGAATATTCTTATTCGTCTTCTCGCTACTATGATTTACATCTTTTTAAAAGAAACCATTTTGATATGCTTCTACATGCTTGAGCATATGATTTTCTGATCTGTGTTTAGCAGATAATTTCCTTCTTATCCAGAGGATTTGAGTTATAATACTTTTTTTTTTATGAAAAAGTTTATTGAATGCGTACATTAGACGTGTTAAAAACAGGAGAAAGCTGGATATGACTAAAAGGCCTGGCCTCGGAATGTTGTTCTGTGCTTCATTACTTTTTTTGTTGCTGATTTATTTCTCTCTCCAGGCTGGGAAGTGATGATACCCATTTCGAGGTGAGCATGGCCAACGACGGCTGTGAAGTGCATCGTTTTGATCCTAGTGTCAAATCGGCTCACATTCTAGGGAGTCAGCGCCTTTGGTATCACCGTTTGTCCATCGATTGGCGGGATCCCCATCCAGCTGTTGCCGCCCAAAAACCACATAGCAATACCAGAAAATTGGGAAGCATTTTAGATGAATTTGGACATCACAAGGTGAGACTTTGCATTTGATTTCAAAATTAAATGGACAAACCCATAGATTCATTTTTTAAAAAGTGAACCAAGAATAACATGGGCATTGGAAAGTTGGAAGTCCAGTTTTAATCATGCAGATCACCCACCATTATTTATAGAGTCAACTCTGGAGCCATAAAGTTCTGGCAAGAATAGAGATGTATAAATTGATTTGAAGATTTTAGTAATGCTAAGTAGTGCTAAAATCTTGGCCAAGACTGGGCAAGAAGACTAAGAAACCTACTTCTGGCATTAGGTAGAAGCATAACTTCTGTTTAGGAATTTATTTAAAATGTTCAGAAAGAGCAAACTGCTTACATCAGCCTCAAATACTACTACTAATAATAATAATAATAAAAATCAGAGCCAAGTTTATGTTTGATAAGAGATTGTTAGTGTATAATATTTCTTACTGTTGTAACATTTCTCATTTTCCTCACTATTTTGAACCTCTAGGCTCTTAAAGTTTAGAATATGTGTAGCCTTTGATTAAAATTGACTTTATAAAATTGAATGAACATTTGGTATGTTGCTATTTATACAATGATGTCAGATTTCTGCAAATATTTGATTGTGAATGGACAGCAAAAAAGAAACTCAATCTTTGAACTGTGTTCCTTGAAAGCAATTTCTAGCATAATATACTCAAACTAATTGCATGCTGAAGGCTGATATTAGAGAATTTCTGAGTGTAGTTTGCTTGTGTTTGATCTCCACCCTTTCTTGGATTCAGCCTGTCTTGGCCTATGGTTCCCAGCCAGAGATGCCATGTAATTTAGGACATGTCAAAATGGTCCATATGAGAAACAGGGTGTGTGGTACTCAACTTTAAACTTGAGCTGACTCCTTGATCTTTAATAAAAGGGCTTTCCCCCTGTATTATTCTTTCTCTTCTCTCTCTTCTTTTTATTTTTTCTTAAAACTCCCTTTAATTAGACAACCAGGCTTTTTCAAGAACAACTTCAAAGAATTTACTGTTCTTTTAACATGTGATTAACTATTGATTTGTATTTTGCTTTGCCACCGAGAGTAACTAACATTTAATAGTCAGAAACTTTAATGAAACTGATACAGTATTTTTTGGTAAAATTTCTGAACAAAACTCTATTTTATGTGCTATTCATTTTTTAATAAGCGTGGAAAGAAGGAGGTACATTTCCCAGAATTTTATTTTATTTTATTTTTTGCCACTTGTTACCATTGTAAACCTGCTTTTAAGAGCTGAAAAAATTCCAAGCCTGATTCTCCAGTGTGTCAACTGTAGATTATCCAGAGAGCCAATACTTAACTCTTTCTGTTCTGCTGGGACTCTTGCTGCTCTCCTCATGTTCTTGATATCCTGGCCCTTTCCACCCTCACTCTGCCAAAAAAAGACTGAGCAGGGAAAAGAGGTGAAATGCAATGCTGTTTTGCATTTTTCAATAATGCATTAGCAAATGTTTTGCTGAAGGTGAGGATAAAATAAGGCTTTGAAAAAGCCATCTGTGGATACCATTTATCTAACCACATTTCCTATAGAGAATGTGTTTTGGGATAACAAAGTACATAGCTGAACTGCATTTGTTGAGCTTCCTGGGAGCTGAAGTGAGCAAACTTTTATGCTGAGGAGAAAGCATGAAGCCTTTTGCAATGCTGCCCCTGAGACAGCAGATGTGTGTACAATGATACCTGAAAGGGAGACATGTTTTAAAGGATTGCTTATATTCCTAAGTTTACTTATTTTTATTAAAACATTAAGAACCATGGAAGTGATCTGGCTCAGAATTGTCAGCTATGTGTTTGTTTCTTTAAAATGCCCCTTGTTGAAGACTTTAAGAGATACGGACACTCTTTTATGGAGATTTTTTTTTTTTTGGTGAATGCTTGGAAACCCATCGTGAGTGACTGCTTCCATTAGGAACATGCTTCTAAGAGCTATGTGGTGCCAGATAAAAGGAAACCTTGTTTGTGGCCTGTAGCAAGCCGGTCTGTTTTCATTTTTCTGTGTGTACAGACATCAGTTAATAAGATGTGGCTGTGGCAGGGGGGCAAATAGAACAGTGTTTTTGCCTTGCCTTCTTTACTCATTGATTCTGAAAGTGACCATAGAAAACAATGTGATATTTTAAAGTTTTGTTTGTTTGCTTGTTTCTGGAAGGGAATTGTGGAACCTAAATGCATCCAGTGCTATGGCATGTGTGTTTCTATTACACTAAACCTCAGTGTGATTGTGGTTACAACGCACCAATAAAAGTAGTGTGTGTGCGTGTTACTAGGAATTGAACCCAGGGATGTCCTACCTCTGAGCTATATCTCCAGTCCTATTTTATTTTGAAACAGTCTCACTAAGTTGCTGAAAGCCTCACTAAGTTGCTGAGGCTTGTTATGGACCTGCAATCCTCCTGTCTCAGCTTCCCAAGTACTGGGATTACAAACTTGAGACACTATGCCTGATTTTAAAGTACATTTTTTTTAAGTTTTTAGTCCATATGCCTTTAAAGTGTCTTATATAGTTTTGTAATAATTTCCATGTTGGGCTATTTTTCTTCTCCTCTGTATCTAAACCTCGATTCTAGCCACTCAAGCAAAAAGTGTGGCAAAATGTGGACAAAATTGAAGGCAAAAGGGGCAGAAAGATGCATATGGCTTTTGTGCTGCTTTTAAAACTGCTAATTTTAACTTCAAACTCTAAGTTTAAGAAACCTTTTTAGAGCATCAAGCAGGAGCAGCTGTATCAGCAAAACCATGCGGCCCAGAAGCCCAGTGTGTCAGGGACTCATATCCCCCGGATCCAGCATTATTGGGAATGATTAACTGCCTACTCTTTGCTGAAGTGGTTGTTGCTGCTAACTAAGCATATGAATATTTCCAGGATGCAAAAGGAAGATTGAATCTGGTTTCTGCTCTTACTAATCATACTGAATGCCTTCCCCTCCCCCAATCTCTTTATTGCATACCCAGAGTTTCTGAAATGATCCAGGCACATTAATGCAAAAAATTATGACCATTACTATTATTTTCAGTCTTAATCACACTGCTGATAATATGAATAATAGGGCTACCCGGGGGTCCACCTTTGTGATCTCGTCAATCTGGATTTGAAGCATGAGTCTGCTTATTAGTGCTTGGCACCAGGCAAGTCATTTGACCTCACGGGCACCCCGTTTGATTGTCAGTAAAATGAGGACAATAATGGTGTCTAAATGGTGGCTTGTTTTGAGAATTAGATCTGAGAACACAGTGTGAAAATCTCCAGCAGAAATCCTGGCATGGATAAGTCAGTTGTTTTTAGTAAATTCAAAGAATTGCTATCAACAATTTGAGTAACCTTTTGCTAAATTTCATTAAAAAATCTCATCTTTTTTTTTTCTTCTTTGTTTTCAGGGAAAATATATTAGAGATATCTCTGGAAATTGCTAAGTGCACCTAATTCCAGTCAAGAGTTTTTAATGAAAGCTTTGTGTGAAACCGAAGGGCAATTGGTCCTTCAGACAGAGTTGTAAGAGAATTGTGTTTGCTGCCTCGGGGCTCTGAAAAGCTTTCCTGGTGATTGTATAGAAAGTAAATACTTTGATGTATAGAAATTAAATAAGCTGCTGAGAATTAATTGGAATCTGTTCCACATGAGCAGATGTAGACCTCTGGGGCAGCGGCTAAGTACTTAGGCTACCTGGAAGGGCTGGGCTTCCTGCCTGTCTGCTTCAGTCCTCCTCTCTTGCTTACCTCTGTCACTACTTGGTGGTGGCTTAGTGTCCCCTTGGGCTCTAAAAGGACCACAGTTTATGCCTCCGAGGACAGAGTTCACCATTAATTCCAAACCATCAGTTTTGTCATGTGATTTCTGCTGTGTTTGACAATATGGGCTTTGAAATCAAACTATAGAAAGACATCCTTTTACTTTTTGCTTATCAAATTGGCCAATAAAAACAATTTATTGATAGTGCCCTGTATTGGGATGCTTGTTGGGAATAATACTCAGGCTTTTATGCTGGAAATAGAAAATGACACACTTTTGCAGGAAGGAAACTTGACCATACATATATGCCACTTTTATTCCTAGAAATCGTCTTTGCCTTAGATTCTATTTTGTCTTCTATTAGTTCTGTGATACCAGCTTTCTTTTGATAAGTATTTTTATGAAATACTACTCTAGATTCCTTTATTTTCATTCTTTTGATAGAGTTTTAGTTTATGGGTAGCTTATAGGGGCAACATATCCAGTATAACTCTGGATTGTGTTTTTATATCTAATCAGACAATCTGTCTTTAAACAGATGTGTTTAATTCATTTGTGTTTATGTTTATTGTGATTACTGATATATTTGGACTAATTTCTATTTTTTTTATTGTACTAGGGATTGAATCCAGGGGCATTCTACTTCTGAGCTACACCCCAGTTCTATTTTTTATTTTGAAACAGGGTCTCACTAAGTTGTGGAGGGCCTCACTAAGTAGCTGAAGCTGGCCACAAACCTGGATCCTCTAGTCTCAGCCTCCCAAGTACTGGGATTACAAGTGTGCACCATCACGCCCAGCAACATTGGGATTTTTGGTTTTCTGTACGTTTTCTTCTCTTCTTGTCAAAGCTTGTATTTTTATTTTTCATGTTTATTTTTTGTTGTTTTGTTTTTATATACTTATTTATTTTTTGTGTGCCGGGGGTTGAACCTTGAACATGTTAGGTAAGCATTCTACTACTGAGCCCTATCCTTAAATTTTATTTTATATCCTTTTTTTATTAATTGGTGCATTGTAATCATACATCTTTGTTAGGTACAAACTGATAAAGGCATACATGCACACATTTCTCATTTAACCCCTTCCGCAATTCCCACCCCATTCCCTCGACCTCTCTCCTTCTCATGTTCAGTTTAGTGATTGACTTTGATATATTTGTGAAAGTACATCATGTGCATTAGGGTGTCCCCCCCTCTCCATCACCTTCAGTTAAGTCAACTTCTTTGCTTATCTAGGGTTTCTCCTTTTTCATCTGGATTCCTCTGGTGCCCCATTTTCTCCCTAGCATCCGCATATTAGGGAGAACATATGCTCTTTTAACTTTTTGTGACTGACTAATCTCACTTAACATAATGTTTTCTAGTTGCATCCATTTCTCTGCAAATAACATTATTTTGTTCTTTATGTCTGAGTAAAATTCCATTGTGTACATATCCCATAGTTTTGTAATCCATTCATCTGTCGATAGACATCTTGGCTGTTTCCATAGTTTGACAATTGTGAATTATGCAGCTATAAACATAGATACACATGCATCGGTGGATACCTAGAAGTGGTATTGCTGTATCATATGGTAGGTTCATTCCCATTTGTCTGAGGATCCTCTATACTGTTTTCCAAAGTGGTTGCACTAATTTGCAATCCCACCAACAATGTATTAGGGTTCCCACTTCTCCACACCCTTGCCAGCATTCTATGTTGTTTGTGGGGTTTTTTTTGTGATTGCCATTCTGATTGGAGTTAGGTGAAATCTCAAGGTAGTTTTGATTTGCATCTCTCTGATTGCTAATGATGTGAAACATTTCCTCATACATTTATTGGCCATTTGTATTTCTTCTTTTGTGAAGTGTCTATTTAGATCCTTTGCCCATTTTTTGATTGTGTTATTTGTTTTCTTAGCTGTGAGTTTCTTGAGTTCTCTATATATTCTAGATATTAGTCCTCTATCAGAAGAGTAGCTGGCAAAAATTTTCTCCCACTCTGTGGGCTCTCTGTTGAGGTTCTTGATAGTTTCCTTTGCTGCACAGAAGCTCTTCAGTTTAATGCAATCCCATGTATTGATCTTCCTTTGAGTTGCTTGTGCTTTTGGGGTCCTGTTGAGAAAGTTTTTACCTGTGCCTATATGTTGAAATGTTGGTCCTATGCCCTCTTCAAGTAGCTGCAAGGTCTCTGGCCTGACTTCCAGGTCCTTGATCCACCTTGAGTTGACTCTGGTGCAGGGTGAAAAAGTGGGGTTTATTTCCATTTTCCTGCATATGGTTAACCAGTTTTGCCAACACCATTTGTTGAAGAGGCTATCTTTTTTCCAGTGTATATTTTTGGATCCTTTGTCAAAAATCAGTTGGCTGTAAGCACATGGGTCTGTTTCTGAATCTTCTATTCTGCTCCATTGGTCTATGTATCTGTTTTTGTGCCAATATCATGCTGTTTTTATTACTATGGCTTTGTAGTAGAGTTTGAAGTCAGGTATTGTTATACTTCCTGCATGGTTCTTGTTGCTAAGAACTACTTTGGCTATTCTGGGCTTTTTGTTGTTCCAAATAAATTTAAGGACTGATTTTTCTATGTCTGTGAGGAGTGACCTTGTTAATTTCATGGGTATTGCATTGAATCTGTAGATCATTTTGGGGAGGATGGCGATTTTGATGATATTTTTCTGCCTATCCAAGAGCATGGTAGATATTTCCATCTTCTAAGGTCTTCATCGATTTCTTTTTTCAACCTTTTATAGTTTTCCTTATAGAGGTCTTTTACCTCCTTGGTCAGATTTATCCCTAAGTATTTTATTTTTCGGGGTGCTATTGTGAGTGGAATTGTTTTCTGGATTTCATTTTCAGTGGATTTATGGTTGGCATACAGGAAAGCTTCTGATTTTTTAAGATTGATTTTGTATCCAGACACTTTGCTGAATTTGTTGATCAGTTCTATAAGTTTTTTGGTTGACTTTATTGGGTCTTCTAAGTATAGTATCATGTCATTTGAAAAAAGGGAAAGTTTTAGTTCTTCTTTTCCTATTTTTACCCCTTTGATGTCCTTCTCTTGCCTTGTTGCTCTGGCTAGAGTCTCAAGTACTATATTGAACAGAAGAGGTGATAATGGACATCCTTGTCTTGTTCCTGAACTCTTACAGTTTTCCCCATTTAATATGATGTTGGTTGTGGGCCTATTGTATATTGCCTTTATGATGTTGAGGTATGTTCCTTCTATTCCGATTCTCTGCAGTGCTTTTAGCATGAATGGGTGTTGGATCTTGTCAAATGCTTTTTCAGCATCAATTGAGATGATCATGTGATTTTTGTCTTTGATTCTGTTTATGTGGTGAATTACATGGATTGTTTTTTGTATGTTGAACCAGCCTTGCATCCCTGGGATGAACCTGACTTGGTCATGGTGTATAATTTTCTTGATGTGGTTTTGAATGCGCATTGCCAGTATTTTATTTAGCAATTTTGCATCTAAGTTCATCAACGATATAGGCCTATAGTTTTCTTTTCTTGATCTGTCTTTATTTGGCTTTCCTATCCTTAAATTTTAAATGTATCTAATTAACTCTAAAATTTTAAAACAGCATATTAAATGTCACTCTTTCTATATTCCTCCTAAACATGACAAGAATCCCCTCCATTATTATTACTTAGTTATACTTTTTCTTTTACATTTTATTTATAAAAACTCAAAAGTTGGTAGAATCATACAAAAGACATTTATATATTTTAAGAGACTCAACAATTGTTAATATTTTGCCATATTACTCCCTCTCTTCAACAGTTATTCATGCAAATTAAAAAACAACTCACTGGAAAGGAATGGATGAGTACTTCCATAACACATTTATCTATATATGTGAGTTTAATCCACTCTTATGTATTCTTAGAATACATAACATACTGATATGTTTGGACTAATTGCTTCTTACTTTGGTGTATCTCAGTTCAAGAGCTGACATCATGATTAATATAGAAATATCCTTATTAAAATCAGGGAAAAATAAGGATATTTATCATCACTATGTAATAAAAACTAGAACTCTTGAGTTAATTTTTAAAAAAAGTTATTTTGAGATAATTATAGACTCACATGCAATTGTAAGAAATAATATAGAGATTCCATGAACGCTTTAACTAATTTTCCCCAGTGGCTAATCTATAACATGATATCCCAACCAGAATACTGGCATTGATATAGCTCAGACACAGAACTTTTCTAGCACCACAAGGATCATGCTGCCTTTTGATAACCACATTTACCTTCACCCCTCACCACCTTCCCTAAGCCATCATAGCCACTATTCTGCTTTTCTGTTTCTATAATTTTGCTGTCTTCAAGACTGTTATGTAATTGGAATTATATAGTGTGTAATCACCATTGTTACTTAACAGTTCTCAAGATTATAGCTAGTACAATTAGAAAAGGGAAAGAAATTTTAGGTGTAAAAATTAGGCAAACATTTTATTATTGTTTTCCAATTTATTGTTGTTATTATTGAAAGACCTAATATTTGAAGATAATATGATTATATACTGAGATAAGGAACTTAATGAATACTATCAAATGGTAAGAGAATTTAGTGAGTTATCTGAGTATTCAGCAATTTTAAAACTCCTTTTATGAATAAAAACCAATATAATTAGTAAGGAATATAAAAAGGGAGAAAAGAAACCATTTATAAAAGCAACAAAAAAGATTAAAATAATCTTAACAAGGCATATAAAAGATTTACAGGAAGAAAATTTTAACCACTGAAGAATTTAAAAGAAGACTTCAACATATTTAAAGATACAGCACATTCTTTGATAGAAAAACTATCATAATGATTTAAGATTTCTAATGTTAATCTACTCATTTAAAATAATCACAACAAAATTTCCAACAGAATTTTATTGGTAAGACTGGACAAGTTAATTTTCATTTCTGTGTTGAATTAACAAGCAGAAATAGCCAAATTCTGACAATAGAGTAATAAAGGAGGTTAACTAATGCTAGGTGATAATAAAACTTCTTATAAGACTATAATAATATAAGCAAAATGGTGCCACTGCATACATAAACATATTAATGGGCAAAATATAAAAATCCAGAAACAAGCCGGGCGTGGTGGCGCACGCTTGTAATCCCAGCATTCGGGAGGCTGAGACCGGAGGATCCGGGTTCGCGGCCAGCCTCAGCTACCTAGTGAGGCACTCGCAACTTAGTGAGACCCTGTTTCAAAATAAAGAATAAAAATAGGGCTGGGGGTGTAGCTCGGAGGTAGAATGCCCCTGAGTTCAATTCCCAGT